>JADRCC010355358.1:0-13598 GCA_019843855.1 Hylomyscus alleni
TTCCAGTGGCTCACAGTTCCAAGATCAAGGCCCACTTTCCTAGAGTTGTTTTCTGAGGCAAACTAACAGAACAGAGTCTCTTGTGCATTGTGGGCACTAAAAATGTCTGGTGGTGTGTAATTTTAATGTTTTCAAATTTTAATTTTTAATGAAAGTTCTTAAATACTTTAACCTCCCTTGTAGCCCACCATCTTCCAGAGGTATTGGGGAAAAGGATACAGGGGAAGTAGATCTATTTAGAAAGGTTCTTTGGAGCAACTCCTGTCTGGGTTGTCTGGAAATCAGCACTTCAGTTCACAGGTCAGCAGCAGCAGTCCAGTTTGGTAGAGTTGGGATAGCAAATACTAATCAGCAGCAGAGGTACTACCCAGAGGGACACCAGGAAAAGGTCTTGGCTGTGCCTCTCAAGGAAGGAGAGATTCGAGACCCACAAGCATTGATTACACAGCTAGTCCTATAAGCAAGCTGAGCTCAGCCTCTGTCACTGTCATTGTCGCTAGAGTCCTTTTTATATTCTCCAAACTTCATGTGTCCTCCGTGTGTCTTGCCTCAGCTGACATCACTCTGCCAATCAGCCTGAGTCTGAGGAAGCAGCAAGAAACTGCAGCACACCACCAGAAGGGTTTTTTGTTGTTGTTGTGTTTCTCTCTCTGTCGACCTGACAAATGCAGCTCAACTATACAATGTAAGGTGGACCAATACATTTGATTTGTTAGCAAAGAGTCCTTTATCATCTGTCCTTTCACGTGCTTGCTTTAAAGAACATCCTCTCCTATGTCTGCTTCAGCCAAACATTCCTTCACGAGTCTGCCCTAGCCTTTCACCTGTGTCCACTTCAGGAAAACACTCCTCAGTGTGTCTGCCCCAACAAAACACCAACACAACTCACTTTCCAAAGAACCCTTAAGTTTCTATTTCAGTGGTAGATTCTGCAGAAATAGATTTCTAGAGATGGCTAATGTCGGTGTCCCTTGCAAGCACTGTGTGCAGCCTTGTCAGCTCTCTACTCAGAGCCTATGCATGCAGGATGTGCACAGGAAGCTTTGGGTTCTGTCACCATCACTGAGTCATAGGGGCCCTACCTTACAGATCCCCTCTACTTTACTCAAGCAGCATGGTCAGGTGTTTGGGGGGGGACTCAAAGGTGGAGTTGGTATGGCTCTTGGAGAGAGTGCCTGTCCATGTCCCCCAGACACCAAGGTAGCTCCTGTTAGGTACTTACTTATACATGGATATGGAGATAGTAACTAGGGCTGAGGTCCACTGCCTACATCTATAGCTCCTGCTGGGTTCTGGAATGCTCACAAATCTCTGTTTAATTGTGGTCCCCAGCTGATGTTTCTGTGACTTCCAGGTCTGGGTAGGAGAGCTTCCAGGAAGGTGATGTGCTCACAGCAGGAGGTGGTTTTATCAGGATTCAGGGCCCAGCACCCTCTTTTGATTGCCCCTCTTTGGGGTCCTGTGGCCCCATCAGTTGCAGTTCCCTATGCAAAAGAGTAGAGAGCCCAGGAGTTATTGGGGACCATACCACTCAGGGTATTACAGTTTTAGCAGAAGAACCCGTAGTGCTCAGGTATTAAGGCCCAGCTAGATCCTACACCTGGGTAATCTGTATGTCTCTCTTGGGATAATATGCACATGCCACATAAAAAACTTGACTGCAAGCATGTTTACATATTAAGATTTATCTATTAAGTTGATTGTTGTCAACAATCAGTGACACAGTGTCTCACTGTGTAGACTAGGCTGGCTTTGAACTCACAAAGATTTGTTTATCCCTCTGCCTCCCCAGTGTGGGAATAAAGGCATTGGATACTAGGCCTGGTTTCTTCAACACTTTTTTTTCTTTTTAAAGACAGAGTTCTCTGGCTCTTCTGTAACTAGGTTTTTGTAGACCAGACTGGCCTCAGTCACAGAGATCTGACTGCCTCTGCCTCTCATATGCCACCACCACCTGGCTTCTTAAACATTTTTAAATGTACACCTCAGCAGTGCCAGCTGTAACATTCAGCTGTCAATACCATTCTTCCAACTCCATCCCACCCACACAGGATCTCTCTCTGTAGCCCTGGCTGTGCTGGAACTCACTGTGTAGACCAGGCTGGCTTTGGACTCACAGAAATTCTGCCTTTGTCTACCAAGTGCTGGGATTAAAGATGTGTGCCCCTCTTTTATTTTGTAAAGCCCAAACTTTGCGCCTGCTAAACATGCCTCCTCCCCTTGCCTAGCTAGCTCCAACAGCCACCCTCATTTTACTATTTCTGGTGTTCATGACCTTGCCCCTCCAGGTGTGCCACATAAGTGGAATCACACAGGCTGGATTATGTTGGTTTTTTACACACGGCTTGTTTGACTTAGCAGAACGTGCTCATGATTCGCCCACATAGCTTGTCTTCCCATTTACTTCCCTTTTCAGGATAAATTGTAGCATTCCACTGTCTCAGTGGACCTTAGTTTTTCTGTTCATCGGTCTGGGTAGATGCTGGCTACATGTATAGGTTGGCAGCTGTGGACGGTGCCACTGTGAATGAAGATGTAATCATCTCTCTGGACATGCTGGTCCAGGTTTCTTCTGTATGTAGTGTATTAATTACTAATCTGTTGCTGTGATAAAAGGCCAAGGCCAAGGCACCTTCTAGAAGCTTGTTTGGCCCTCCTATCCAGGGGACTAAGAGCTAGGTTTGATCCTAGCCCTTGGAAAGTAGAGGCAGGAGGATCTCTCTGAGTTGCTAGCCTGGTCTACAGAGTGAGTTCCAGGATAGCTAGGGCTATCCTGGAACTAGTTACTATCTCCATATCCATGTATAAGTAAGTACCTAACAGACAGAGAAATCATGTCTTGAAAACCCAGGGCGGGTGGTAGTTAGGAGGGTTGACAACAACATGGTCTGAAGGCAAGGTGGCAGACAGGCATGGAGAGGGCTGCCTTGAAATTGCCTCCACCAAGAAAGGAGACTACTACTTTCCAGCTTAGCCCCAGGAGTTTTTAGGACAAGACAGAAGGTAGCCACTTTCCCTGCCATTCCCAACATTCCAGGGATGGTCTCTAGCTCAGTTGCTATAATTGTTCCCTCTGAAACCTGTTGAGCTGGGACTTCACAGTCCATATTAGTCTGAGCACTGCTGTCTTCCAGGCCCCACTAGGGTGACCCATAAGTCTCGCTAACAGCATCCAACAACTTTTCTAGTTCAAAATTTCAGTCTTTTATATTCCTCCAAAAAAAAAAAAAAAATGGCATGGTCGGGCCCGTCAAAACAATAACTCAATCCTTGGTACCAGTTTCATCTGTTACTTTTCTTTTGCTGTGATAAAACACCACGACCAAGGCAACATACAAAAGAAAGCTTATTCAATAGGTTTATGGTTCCAGAGAATCCAGAGTCCATGTTGGTGGAGCAGGGGCACCAGAGATGGCTAATGTGGTTAGAACAGCAGTTGAAGGCTCATTTTTTAAACTACAAACACAAGGAGGGGTATGAGGCTGGCACTTGAGCTCTCTTAGTGTGTGTGGGGGGGGTATCATGATGGGGGAGGGCATAAGAAGAGGGTACCTAGCTTAGCCCCTATTCAGTCATGGCTGATGAGGGAAGTTCCAAGTAGCAAACTTGGTTCCTGGAGGTGGCCTGAGCACACAGGGCACATACAGGAGGATTCTAGGCTCTGTTCTGGTGACATTTCTGTGCCTTGTGAGGATTGTGCAGTCTTTCTTCAACAGTATTCTGGTGTCCCTCATCACCCAAGCAGTCTGAGCTCAGCCTCATTTAGCAAAGTACCACATAAGCTGTCAGGAACAACTGGCATGTACTAACACCAGTTCCTCAGTGTCCCACAGATGGGGGTGAGGGTAACCAAGTCACCCTCCTCCACTCTCAGTGTGGCCTGTATATGCAGCCTCATATCCTAGCAGCCTGTGTGGTATGGGCTCTGTGGCCTGTGCTTGGAACCTCATTTCCACTCACCCTAACCCTTTCCTGTCCTTCATCATTTCATTCTGTGAAGCTAGCCAGTGCCTGCTGAGCAGTTGGCCCAGCATTCTCTACTAGGCAGCAAGAGGGAGCTATTTAAAATTTCAGACTGAGCTTGTTACTTCTCAGGCAGAGCATAGCCCCGGGTTTCTTCCTGAATCCTGAATCCTACCTGGCCTGGTGCTCTTTGCTGCCCACTGACCCTTGCTGGACAGCTGGAACACTCCTACTTTCTGTCTAGCACTCATGAGATTCCCCACTGTCACCTCTCATGGGAGGCCTCAAAACACCCCAGCTTCCCATCCCACCTCGGCCTCACGGTTTGAAGGGCTTGTCATCATGTATCTGTGCCCTTGAGGTCAGCAGTGAGCTGTGCTTCAAGGTCACAGACTGAGCCAATGTTTGGCTACCAGACTGCCTGTGCCCCAAACCCAGCTGTGTGATCTCAGCCAGATCAGTTAGGTGGCCTCAGTCCCTTGGTTGACTACTTTAAGAAGGCACTGTCATTTGTAGAGTTCTGGAGGAAATGCTTAATAGTAAAGTGGTGCTTGTTGGCTTCCACTGAGGCTGAGCCCCCACTGCAGGACCACAGAGATCTCTCAGCTCGTGTGTGGCCAGTGCAGAGACGTGAAAAGAAGGTAGTGTTGGATCCATTGGCAAGGACCTAGGGGATGAAAAGAAGTTTCGGGGTTGGTGACAGGGTGGGACAGTTCTTGGTCAAAAGTTATAGGGTCACTGTGCATTTTAAGAACCGGGAAGATTTCTGTTAACTTTGATGAGAGACTAGTCTTCTTCCCACCAGCTGTGTGTAACTCGGATAAAGAGAGGTGCATCCTTAGGCCAGACACAAGTTTATGGCTAGAGGAAAGATACTGAAGACACAGGGGAGTTAGACCACAGGGTGCCAGGATAAGTGTCTTGGTCTTTTGGGCTGGGTGCTTTAGAGCTGCTGTGCTTGCTACTACCACAGGGTGTGGTTCTCTCTTGGGCACCTGAGGGCAGAAAAGAGTTTGCTACTGTGTTGAGGATTTAGTTCTGTGCTTTGGTGGGAGTCTCTTGTATGTGCTCCAGGGTAGCCTATGACACTATCTCTCTTCAGTGCTTAGAGGCCTGAGGCCCTGACTACAGCTGGGGAAGAAAATAGTCCCGAAAGCCCACTCTCACCCTCTTGGGTGCTGCAGTGAGGCCTTGTCTAGCCAGCCCAGTGATGCAGGTAAAGGGAGCTCTGAGGGGGTTGCTGGAGTTGGTTACCTGGAGCCAAGGAAACTGGTTGTACTTAGAGTGCTTCTCAGAGAAGATGGGAATTACAGCCCACTCACCTGCATCTTCTGTGCTGTGAATTTTTGAGGTATCCAGCTTCCTCAGGACCAAATGAATTATGGTCCTCTATGACAACACGCCAGCACACCACAAGCTCTCTGTCCCTCTTATTTCTCTACTTCAGCCCTACTTTCTACTTTCCTCCCCCGACCTAGTTCTGTGGGTGCCATGGAACACTGTACTTGTTGTCTCTTCCAGCAGCAAGGGATGCTGGGAGGCAGGGCTTGAGGACTGCTATTCCCTACTCCATGGGAGGCCTCAAGGTACCAGCCAGGAGGCTGTAGCAGGAGGTCAGCTTGGCTAAATACATAGCAAGAGAACTAACTATTTTGGAATACTGGTGGCTTGGGGGATTGGGTTGTTTAACCAGATGGAGGCAACATGATTAAGTACTAGGCAAGGATTAAATTGCAAAGGTTGTGCATGCATTGCAGTCAGTCATCTGCATTCTAACCTGAGAAGGCAGGCACTGTCACCCTCATTTACTCAGGAATTTTGAATGGAATCTGGACCTTGGTTTCTATTTTATTTCCTAGTGAATATATTACATTTTTATAACTTTGGCTTTATTTCCCTTTTTATGTTTTTACTTTTGTATGTGTATGTACACACATACATATACACACAGATTCACACACACACACACACACACACACACACACACACACACACTCACACAGATGGGGAGGGGACCAGTTTTAGGGAATCTGTTCCACTCTACCATCTGGGGATAGAACACAGATCATCATCAGGCTTGCATAATAAGCGCTTTGTCTGCTGAGCCATGCTGACCTGTGATAGTTTTCTATGACAGAGTTTCTCTGTGTAGCTGTGGCTGTCCTGGAATTTGCTCTATAGATTAGACTGGCTTCCACCTCAGAGATCTGCCTGCCTCTGCCTCTTGAGTATTTAAAGGCCTGTGCCACCACCATCCAGCCTTGTTGGTTGTATCTAAGTTTCACCTTCAGTATTACCTGTTGTGAAGGACAGTGGGAAACAGTAGTGACAGCTGCTTCCATCCAGGAGGAGCTGCCAAATAACCTGACTTTGTTGTACGTGTAGCATGTAGGATCGTGCTAGGCATAGCTGGAGCCACACATCCTTCCCTGGGAAGTAGGGGAAGTAGACCATGCTTTCCATTGGAGATCACAGCCACCAGTAAGTCTTCAGGTCATGGTTTCCATGCAAATGTCCTGAAACCACCAAGCTGTTCTTGAGAGAGGTCTAGGCACCTCCATATCTTAGCTATATCTGATGGACTCGCAGTTCTGCCTTGACTTTGTGCTGAGAAAGACCAGGCTTTCCAGGGCAAGATGTAAGACAGGTCTGGACAACCTTTGGGTTAGCTTATCTCATGATTGGTTTGCAGATTTAGGGCTACAGCATAGGGTGAGACTCAGGAGGACCACAGCAAAGGAAGGTGGGCGAGAAAGCATAGACAATGAGCTATGGAGTCTCATCCTAGACCTCACTTAACCAGTGCAAAGGAGAAAGGTCTCAGGAGACTCAAAGTAGGCCTAGTCACCCCTTTCCTTTAGGAGAGAGGAGGATTTACTTAAGTCCACTGGCCTGCCCCAAATTCCAGTAGCATCCCCACACCATGTCATCATGTCCCCAAAGGGATGGATGATTGCTTAGTAAGACATAGCATTGGCATGCAAGGCTCCTAGTTTGGACAGGTGACTGAGCCTAATTTTTCTTTTTGTTTGGGTGCTGTCTGGTTGAGGCCAGATCAGAAATACTGCAGTACAAGTTTCTGGGCATTTGCTTTTCCATCCCCTGCTGGTGGTTAGATACATACTGCCATGATTTGTAGCGTCAGGGACAAGTAACAAGGACAGGGGGGCAGTCCAAATGCTTTGACAGTGCTGCCAAATAGGAGGGCTTAGCTCCCTGGGGTCCTTTTAGAAGACAACACATTTATACTCTCACCCCCATAATGGGGCCATAGCACTGTGTGCAGCTGAGAATTGAAAACACTTGAAACACTAGCAGTCGCCAGAAAAGAATTTGGATGAGTCCAACCAACTTGAGCTCCCAGGATCAGATTCATAAGGAAAAACTAAAGAAAAGAAGGAAGTGTAACTGGGCATTGGTGGTGCATGCCTTTAATCCTAGCACTTGGGAGGCAGAGACAGGCAGATTTCTGAGTTCGAGGCCAGCCCGGTCTATAGAATGAGTTCCGGGACAGCTAGGGCTATACAAAGAAACCCTGTCCCAAAAAATCAAAAAAAAAAAGAAGTGTGGAAGCTTTCCAAAAGTGGCTGTGCTGCTGGCTGGCTACAATGAAAGTCGGACCAAATGGTGGAGCCACGGTGAGGGTTGGATGTCTCCCTGTAGATGGAGGAGAGCAGGTTTGTGTACTGTGAGACCTAGATGTTGAAGACAGTTAAAGATCATTGTAGTGCCTGCACTAAGACACAGGAGGCCCCTGGTGACTTGGTTTCCTACCTAGCATGGCCTTTGAGGTTGGGCCTGATGCTGGTCTCTCCACAGACTGTACTTTACACTAACATGCCCAGGTTATTGCAGGCTGTCTTCTTGTCTTGGGCATTTGGTGGCAGGAATCCCAAGTCTTGCACAGGACTCTGTCCTCCAGCTTTTAGCCATGGTGTGCTACTTGTGTTTGGGTTAGTTTTGCAGCCTCAGCTGTGTTGGGCGTGTAATTGGATCTGGGCCAGAACAGAGTGCTAGTATAATTCCTCAGTCTTGCAGGGGTAGGGACCAGTCTTGTCTTGGTCTACCAGAAGTTGTCTGGTGCCATTGGTCTTTCAGTGCTACATTGCCTGGTGAGCTGTGGTGACTTGCTGGTGCGGCACAAGCTTCTCTGTCCACTGCCTTGAGACTTCCCTATCACCAAGTTCACGCCGTGGCTGTGATGTTCGGTCTGCGCGTGCTCCAATGCTTGGCTTTGTACCTCATACCCCATAACATAACATTTTGGAATCAGCTCATGGTTTCCAAGAAGGTAGACTGAAGAACATTTCTGTGGTCTTGCCAGGACCACTGCTTTGAAAATGAAGACTCCCAAAAGCCAGTTGGCCTTGCTTAGCAAGTGTGGCTTGAAAGAGTACTGGCCCACACCATTGACCAGGGAGGGCCTCAGTGGAACAGAAGTTAACTTGTGTGCCTGGCTAAAGTCTCCCCAGTCCACTCTGGGACAGCATTCTCTGTTCTTCATGAGAATCACTTGTGTCCCTGTCACCCCTCAAGGGCAGCAGTTGGGTACAGGACAAAGCATGATGTCCAGACACTGACTTGGTGTATTCAGGGATCAGCTTGCCCCAGAAAGAGAGACTCCAAATGTTTGTAGTATTGTAGTAAACACGGCACTCAGTAGGAAGAGACCTCATATCTCTACTGACGCACTGATAGAATCCCTGCTGTGTGTTATTGTGATGGGCATTTTGAAGTGGAAGTATGCAAAACCTAGGTGGGTAGGCTGAGAGGGTTTGGGGGACAGAGAATCCATAGGTGGGTCTGTCATCCTGAGAGGCTCAATGTACTGCCCCCTTGCTGGAATGGGCAGGCTTTCATGGTGGATAGGAATGGAGAGGTAGTGTACTTACTGGCTTTGCCTTGGGCCCAACCTGGGGGATCTGCTGCTGGTGAAATGGTCATGACTTTATCCTGTTGACATGTGACAGATGTTACTGAGGGCCAGTGTGGGTAATTTGTTCTTTTCTCCTTGCTGCCTGTGATCAATGGCTCTGTACCATGCCTCATGCTGGTTTGTGATAGGCACCAGTAGATCAGTGGCCCACCTAAGTGCAGGCAGGCTGTGTGTGACATGTCTGTGCCATTGTTTTGTGTCTTTGCCATTTTAAAGTTGGAATATGTAGCGATGTTGTGAGGCAGTGGTTAGTGAAACAGTTGACTGGGCCCTCTGAAGCACCCCCACCCTGTATTAAGGCTTGTTACTGGTCCCACCTGTAGTAGCTACCAGTTTCCCTGCTGGAACCTAGGCAAATGCTCTTAGAGATTCTGACAGGGGCAGAGATAGGAGAAGGGAGGCACCTTTTCGGCCTAGAGCTCTGGAGCTGAGTACATGAGGCTGGGGAATGCCACGGGTGTGAACAATACTAGGAGGTGACCAGCTAGCTCCCTGCCACATGGGAGTGAGTGGTTTTGGCTGCCAAGCATGCAGGCTTGAAGGGCCTGTGCTTGCCAGGAACCATTGTTTCTGACTGGGCACTGCTAGATGCCATTACCCTAGGCACCCCTTTGCCTTTCATCCTGTGGTAGTTCTTCTGAACCTTGGCACAAGCTCCTTCCTCTGGAGGACTCTGAGGCTGACATGAGAGGGCATTCTTTTGTGGAGTGAATGTGAGTCTGAGCTCTGCACACTCCTTGTACCAAGGTTTAGGGTTGTCACAGAGATTGGGTGGGGTTGAGAGGAGCCCTCAGACCACTATTGAGCAGACTCTAGTGCTGGGTCTGGGGCCTTTCCCAGACACTCTGTGTGCCTACCCCAGGTGCCATGTTTGGACAATAGTGTGGAAACTGGGACTCCAGATGGCTAGACACAGACCCTGCATACCCAGGGTGGGGCAGTGCGCCAGGCACTGAGCTACTTTGCCCAGGGTGGCTGCAGTACTTGCTGCAGGTACTGTTATGGGGAGCTCACTGATGTTTGTCTGGAAGTTAGAGCTGTCTGTCTTTTCTGGGAAGCTGGGTATTTGGCTCCTACTCCTGGGTTCTAGGTGGAGTGGAGGCAGGGTAGAGACTAGGGCATCTGGCTGAGACTTGACCAGTATAGCTACAGCACAGCTTCTGAGTGCTGAGACCTGCCTAACCAAAGGTCAGCCATTCCCAGTCTACTGTGGACACACTGTTTCTCTAGTGCACAGGTATCTGTAGGGATGTGCTTGTCAGTGTTGGGTAGAGTCAGAAATGAAACTGAGAATGTATTCTGTGTCTGTGTTTAGCTGTCAGACCTTAGAAGACCCCCAAGGTTCTAGGCCTTAGGCTCAATTGTTGTCCTTCATTTCACTGGAGAGACAGCCCAAGGGATTTTTTCTTCTGGGGTGTGGGGTGCTCAGTCCTGTGTTCCTGTTTTGGCTTCACTGCTCCTACTTTGTGGGGTACCTACTTTGCTATATCTTACCCCTACATTTTTCAGTTTTATCAAACTATAATTGACATACAATAAACTGAACATTTGAAGTCTGTAACCAGGTACATTTGTAGTGTCATTTACCACAGGCATGGGAAATGACAAATGTATCACTGCCAGAAAACCTTTTCCTGGTCCTTGGCATTATTCCCCCTTCCTTTCTCAACCCTCAGACAATTGCTGCTCTCCTCAGCCGTTGTAGGTTGGTTAGCCTTGACTCCATTAGGATTGTGTAAATTGTACAGTATGCATGCACACACTCCTCTTTTGGGTTAGGTGGGAGACTGTCCTTTTCAGCGTATTGATTTTGAAGTTTACCCATGTTATACTGTGTCATGGTTAATTGCTGAGTAATAATCCATTCTTTTTTATTATGTGTAAGTATGGAGTGTGTGTGTGTGTTGAGGATGTGTCACAGTGTGCATGTGGAGGTCAGAGGACAATTTTATGGAGTCATCTCTTACTTTCTACTTTATTGTGCGTTCCAGGGAATGGAACTGGACAGCAAACGCCCTCATCAGCTGAGCCATCTTACTAGCCACAGTTTGTGTATATATTCTTAACACTTTGGATTGGTTGGTTTCTTAATTTCCTCACACACATGCTTGTGTGGATATGCATTAGAGACTGGAAGACAACTACTTGGTGTCTGGATTTTGGGGATCAACTCAGGTGGTAGGGCTTTCTGTGGCAAGCGTCTTGACCTACTGAGTCATTTTGTTAGCCCCTTGGGTGGTTTTACTTTCTAAGATAATTTTACTATTTTATATTCCCAACAGGGAAATATATGCTCATCATGTTAGTATTCCTAGGTGTGGAGGACAGGAGGATCAGGAGTTTGATGTCATCCAGACGAATGAAAGATGGGGGGGTGCATTTGCTCAAACCTTGTCAACATTTGATAAAGTTAGTCCTAATTTTAGCTGTTTAGGTTGTATGTGATGATTTCTATGGGACTTTTACTTTGCATTTCTCACTTTGGTTTTTTGAGACAGGGTTTCTCTGTGTAGCCCTGGCTATCCTGGAACTCACTCTGTAGACCAGGCTGGCCTCGAACTCAGAAATCCGCCTGCCTCTGCTGAGATTAAAGGCATGTGCCACCACTGCCCGGCTACTTTGCATTTCTTAATGGCCGATGGTATTGATTACTTGAGTGTGTATCTGCTCTTTTGTATCTTCTTTGGTAAAAGGTGAATGGGCTTATCATTGCCAGCTTGCCACTCGCCTCATTTGCCTGATTATTAAATTAAAAGGTTCTTGTTACTATTTTTGTTGGTTTCTGTGGGATGTGAATTTGGACATGTGCGTGTGGGGGTGGGGGTGGAAGGGGGTTAGGTCAGAGAATTATCTCTTTAAACTGTGTGTCCCAGGGACAAGGCTTTATGTGTTGAGTCTCTGAACTCAATGTGATTTCAGAATCATCTTGCCACTTTCCCCAAAAGTATCGGCTTGAATTGAGATTGATCTTGCCTGAGTCCACTCTGTGGATTGGTTTTAGATAGTGGAGTGCAAAGCCTTGGTGTCTGCACTGACATGTCTGCTTTATTTCCTTTGCTGTGTTTGTAAGTTTTCAGTGCTGAGGTTTTACATCTAGTAAATTTTATATGTAGTAAATCCACATGTAATTATCTTAATTTTTAAAGAATTTAACATTATTTTGTGCATGTGCACATAAGTGGAGGTCATGGGACAACCTGGGGGTATGGGATTAAACTTGGGTTGTCAGGCTTGGCTGTGTACACCTTTACTAACTGAGTCATCTCTTGGGCCTTTCATATTTACTTATCAGTAAAGAGTTGGCTTGAGTCTTTAACTTGTGAACCTGTGGTGGAAATGCTCTGTCCTGTAGCTCTACTCAGATGCCCTAAGAGCTTCCCAAGAACTAACATGAACGCAGGGTGTGGGCACTCATTCTTGTTTGGAAGGCCTCAACTGTCTATTTCTTGCCCACTTGCGTTGGCCAGAATCTCCTGTCCTGTCCAGAGTTAAGTAGAACTGACTGCCCCCCTTTTATGGCTGCTCTCAGGGAGGAGACAAGTGTGATCTTGCTGCTGTGGGACAGGTTCTCTGTTCTCAGTGACTGAGGTTCTGCAGGCCAGCTGCCCATGCTTTGTCTGTTTATTGTGGTTTGGGCTTTCCCCTTTGGCCTTACTCTACCCACTTACCCTGCTTTTCAGATGATAGCCACCTATTTGCCCCGTCTCCTCTGCTCTCTGCTGCTTTCTTTGCTTGCTTGTTCATGCAAGTGTCCTCATCTTACTGATGGCGCTATTATTATGGAGGCAGGTATGTGCCAACTGCACAGGGAGCAGATGAGGTTGGTCATGAGCCAGACTAGCTGACACCCTGGTATGTGTAGAGCCATATGTCATGCCGAGAGGAGTTCATGACGCTTGGTCCCTGAGCACTACCTGCCTATCCCCAGGTAATGCATCTTGTTTCCACTAGGTGACAAGGGAGCTGTCCAGAGAGCTCCTTGTATGGTGCTTCCAAAGTGCTTTGGTCTCCTTCAGCTGCTCTAATCCCAACAGATATGGAAGACAGTTCTAGGTTAATTGTGTAGTGCGTTTTATGCCACTGGTCTCAGGCAGATGGGATTATGGTGACTAAGTGTCTGAGGACAGCAGGTTGGGCTGTAAAAGCTATTTTTTTCCTAAAGACTAATTTATTTTATGTATGTGAGTACACTGTTGCTGTACAGATGGTTGTGAGCCTTCATGTGGTTGTTGGGAATTGATTTTAGGACCTCTGCTCGCTCTGGTCAACTACTCTTGCTCCGGTCAGCCCCACTCGCCCAATCCCTGCTTGTTCCAGCCCAAAGATTTATTTATTATTATACATAAGTACACTGTAGCTGACTTCAGATGCACCAGAAGTACATCTGATCTCATTACAGGTGGTTGTGAGCCACCATGCAGTTGCTGGAATTTGAACTCAGGACCTTGGGAAGAGCAGTCAGTGCTCTTACCCACTGAGCCATCTTGCCAGCCCTAAAAGCTATTTATATAAATAATATTTATTTACTTATTCACGTGTATGATGTGTACGTAAGCAGGCATGTAGGAACTTTTTGTATCATGGAGCTGCCCTGGAAGCCAGGCCTTGTTCCTTTGGGTGTTTCTGCATGGCCTGGTTAGTGCACAATATGTTATCTATGGTTTCCCAGGCTCCTGGGAGAGGAGCTGGGCTTAGGGGG
>JADRCC010356111.1:0-10122 GCA_019843855.1 Hylomyscus alleni
AGGAGAGGCCCTTGGCCTTGTGAATGTTCTATGCCCCAGGGTAGGGGAATGCCAGGGCCAGGAAATGAGAGAGGGTGGGTCGGTGAGCAGAGGGAAGGGGGGAGGAACAGGGTTTTTTGTTTTTGTTTTGTTTTTGTTTTTTTCTTTTATTTTTTTGGAGGGGAAACTGAGAAAAGAGATTTCATATGACATGTAAATAAAGAAAATATCTAATAAAAATAAATAAAAATATATAAAATTTTTTAAAAAAGAAATGATCTAGAGAATGTTAGCAGTATACCTGATATTTCTCTGTATTCCCCACATGCTGCCACAAACACACACTTTTGCATAGATGCATGCACCTACACTCACATACAGAAAAACTAATTTTAAAAAGACATTTTTGGTAATGAAATGTAAAATTTTTAGTTAAAAAATTAAGGAAGCAATGTATTGTCAAAAATTGGAATTTCCAAAATGTATCCAATAAAAGAAAGCTACAACTATGGACACTGTGTGTAAGTAATATTTAAAATTCTAGCAATATAAGTAACAATATTTGAAACAATATTTTACTTAACCTGAAAAGAACTTATTCTAGGTCTGAGGTTTACACTTGCAATTATAGCATTCTGGTAGCCCAAACAAGATGATTACAAGATCAAGGTCATCCTGACCCATGCAGTTTTGTCTCAAAAAACTTAAAACAATGCAAAAATCATTCTCAATGTTCTTTAGCATCATTGAGTGAAGACGCTTTAAAATTATATTTTTAATTGAAATTAATCAGGTGAAGTAGGAGGCTTTTACACAAGTAAAACATGACTACGTGTTGTCAGTAATTTAGTACTTTATAGGAAATCTTTGATTTATAATGTGGTGAGTGAATTTAACTACATGAAAGGAAATTCTGTTTTGAGACAAACCACCAGTGAATAAAACATCTTCTCATTTATAAACGTGTTTCCTGTATACATGAACAAGAGGCAGTCTACTCCACTATGCCTTTGCCTCCTTAAAGAGTAATATTGAGCTCTACCTTGAAGATCAAGGACAGATATTGATTTCTGTTGACTTCCCCAAAAGAGTTTTTATTGAATCACACCTGTAACTATAATAACTGTGAAATATTAAAGAAAAAGATCAAGAGCTCAAAGTCAGTCTGAGCTACATAGTAAGTTTGAGGCCAGCAGGAACTATTTGTGACTGTGTCTTTAAAAAAAAATGAATGGAAATTGAAAAAAAAAAGCAATCCATAAGGGTTTGTCAACATTATATATTTCTTTCCACAATCTGTGTCTTAGGTAATCAGTAAATTAAGGAGACTGTTCAGTGTCTTATGAAAGGCTTTCTTGTCCTTAATTATACTTGAGAAACTAATATTGAATAAAATATTCTTCATTTGCCTAGATGTTAAAATGGTTTTGTCATTTCTACTGCATTTGCTTTATTGCAGACAGTCCTGGTCATAAACAGTTTGACAATACTCCTTAATGATGCGCCTCCCCTACAGGGTAATGATGACACTAATGTAGGTTTTTAAAAGTTTATTTTTATGCCAACAATAAAGCTTCCATCTGTCATTCGTTTCTGTATACCAAAGTCATACTGCTTCTGGCATGGGTCACATTTGTAAATGTTTCGTTTATGAACCCTTCCTCCTCCTGATTCCTGTTCTCTTCAGAAATATGCTGGAAAGGATATGTTGCCTCCTCGCAATCCTTGTGCCTCTCAATCTGTCATTTCATTCACTCTGACATTTCCTTCGTCGTTTCTAGTAGGAAGTTATCCCTCATCCTCATGATGACTTTATCAAATAATTGTGCCAAAGGCTGCTTAATGTACAAATGCTTTGACAACAATCTGTTACATATTTTATGGAAATTCTTTTTACAACTATGCTTCTTTTATTATAGACTATTCTGCTTGATCCATGGGTACTGTGACTTACCAGAGTAATTGGTATGATTCAATTTACCTTCTTAGAAGACAACACATGTCCTTTAGGCAGTTAAGTATGTTGGAGTATGGTAACAGAATTTGAAAATTACATTTTTACGTAAATTATTCCTATGTAGAATCTCCCCAGAATTCATAAGAGTGTATAAATAGATTTTCCACTCGAGCAGTTGGCTATGAGTTCTGCAGGTACATGAACAGTCTTTGTCAGTTGCTTTAGAAAAGACTACAAAGTAGCAGTTTGATCTACTTCTTTTACAGACTAGCAGAGCTATGGAATGAATTCTTAGGATAGAAATTTCTTTGGCTTATATTTGTTTTGAAGACTTCTTGAGTGAATCCATTAATATCAGAAACTCAGTGGAGAGAAAATGAGACTCATAACCCAAGAAAACTGTATTATTACTCTCCTTCTCTCTCTTTCATACAGTAAGTGTTGTTAACCTGGTAGAACAGTTAATAAGTTCAAAGTTCAGTGATGCCAGATCAGGATAGGTACTGATAATTAAATAATTTCTTGTTTTAGGAGAAAACAATTCACAACAGTTAACACATTTTAGTTATTCACAGTTATATAATACACAATATTAATGATAAGTCTTATCCCTGGATAAAAATGGAGTATGAGGTAGAGTTTTAAAATTTATTTTAAAAGAGGAATTTCAAAGGTGTAGTGATTTTTAGAATACTTTGAAAATTTCCCAATTTGCTATCACCAAAATGGTAGCAAAATAGTTCACAAATTCACATTTAACTTATATTTTTAAAAATAGTGTTCTAGTGGTAAGAATGGAAAATGAGTATTCATAAGCAAATTAACAAGCAAATTTAGTAATATATTTTCTTGATAAGATGCATTCATTCAGTAAAGCTGCTGATAAGAGAGGGTCATTTAAATATTCTGTATATTATAGTTAAGGCACAGAGTTTATGTGAGAGCAAACAGCTTGAGGGCACTGCTGGCTAAAAAGGAACAGGTACAGTCAGGAGAATGAAAAGAGACTCCAGGAAGGAGAAAAGATGTCTCTTCTCGCTACTCATTCTATGCTCGAAACAGTATCTATTTGATTTTGTATTTCATTGTGACTACTTTGTCTGCTATCTTTGTTTGATAGATCATATAAATGACACATGAGCAACTTCACTACAGACTGAACATTAACATTTCAAGTACCTACTTTTCTCCATATTTTGAACTGTTCTTTCACTGCTTTAGAGTATATTTCTATCCAAATATGCAGTTTTTGACCATACTCCTTTCCACTAATTGCATTCTTCCATTCCTTCTAGCTTTAATTTTATGAGAGAGAGAGAGAGACAGAGACAAAGAAAGAGAAAAGAAAGCTGGGTTTGTCCCCTAAAGAATTTTCAAAAATTAATTGATATTAATAAGTTACTTTGATTGATCTTTAATTAATTTGAAAATATATCCTTTCAAATTGTTTCCAAGTATTTTTCAAAATGATGACAACATAATTAAGATTTTCCTTTGGATAAATCCCTGATGATAGAAATCTACCTTTTATCAATGTCTTCTTCTCATAGTGTTTAATTCACTATAATTTCTCTTTAGTTAAATTTAGTAGACCTTTAATGTACTTGAGATTATTTCAGAGAGCATTTTACAGACAGAAAATGTTTATTTCTTATTTTGTTGATTCCTGGGCTGCATTTCTATCTGTTCTATCTTTGTCTTTCTTTGGAAACTGGAATAAGTTATCCAATTACTGACAGTCCTGGTGCTAATGAAGATGCTGATGCTGCCGTTGATTATATGATATTTAATGCCCTAACTTAAAAAAAAAAATCAGCAACTCAACTTCACACAGACTCCTAAATAGCTGGAACATCTCCTTATCTACATTTATAAATCAGAACCTTTTAGTCTGTTCTGCTATTTGTATGTCTTGGAAAACTATGCCATGGAGATCAACACAACAATTTTAACTGTGGAAGTGACACTATTCCACAAGAACCCAATGAAAATAGATATCATATCCTAGAGACTGTAAAAACAGTCTTCAATACCTAGCAGTCGAATATGACAGAAGCTCTATAATCTTGTTGGAGTAGTACCAACACATTAGATATGATCAAATGGCATTCCTGGATACTTTTGCACCCATCTGAGAACTATAGAAATTTATTTATATTAAGTCTATGTATGTATGTATAATAAAAGCAAACAACACTACAAAGGAAAGTCCCTTCAATTTTCACGAATGAAAATACAAACTATTACTCACAGAGGCTGTTTTTAAGCTCATGTAAAATTAGTTTCTGTGAATAGAAAATTTCTATTATTTCTGCTTAAAAGTAAAGGTTGAAAAACTTTCTTTAAAAAACTGATTAATTAAATATGCATTGTTTATAATTGAAACAGCCACTGAATTGTGAATAAAATTTTAAATGAAAGGGTCATAATTTCTTTTACCAGAGTTAGAGGAAAAATAATTTTAGTATATTCGAAACCTTCAGCTTTGAAATGTGTTTTTAAAAAAGGAAGTTGTCTAAAGCACATTTAAGACAATGTTAGACTATACAAGGACAGATGTGTAAAGGCTCCATGACTTTGATGCCTTGGAAGCAATAGGGTGTACCTTCATTGACCTTAGTTAAGTGGGACACCTTTGTGGGAGACATGAGAGACTCAGGATATTTATTAAATATCTCTTGAAACTGGTAACACTCGGACTAAAGACAAATAGCCTTTCTTCTTCTTCAACAGTTAAATTTCTCCCTAATTTGTGAAAGTAATTTAACCTTACAGTAGACTTAGAATGTTACCATTCAAACTGGGATTTTCCAAGTTCTCAGAACTTAAAAGCCTGGATAAAAGTAATCACAAATATCACTTACATAATGAGATGTGAATAAGGATAGAGAGAAATAAACATAGCCACAACTAAACAAAATGTCCTCAATGCAACTAATAAACTGGTGTCAATCTCTGTAGACTAAGCTGGCTTCATTAATTTTAAGGAGCAATGATCCTCCTTGCACAGTGTTGCCTTGAAAATAATATCAATACATAGAAAGGCATTTGAGGGGTAAGTATATAATCCTCTGTACATTCCCAGCAATGTCTATTAGTTTGGGGAAGGATGAAATATTGATTGCAACAGCATAGTATACGAATCTGTAAGTAAAAATCTTTAGTTCTTACTGAATAAAGCAGGCAGTTTTGTCAAACCTGGATTAATTTGATAACCTTGAAAGTCAGCCGAAGCACCTGAGCAGTATATTATTCATCTAGACAATGTCTAAACTGTACTGTCTTAAGGTGCATGTTTACTTGTATAACTAATACTCAGATTATAATAGATGCATTTCATTTATGCATTCTTTTTAGTGACATGGGAGTGATATAGAATTCTAAAGCTCGTGAAACACAGGCTATCACACCCGGCCCTGATCAGTTGTTTCTGAATGACTCAGGTTCTTTTTTTAACCTGGCCTAGCGTTAAAACGGAATAACCAAAAATGAATGCTTTATACCCCGTGCATAAAATCCACTAACAAAAGTACCCAAGCAAATGTTTGTGATTGTTAAACTTTTAAGACTATTGATATTATGACAGTCAGCATTCTGGAATGGAGGAAGGAAGTCTGCCTGCCAATAGATGGACCAAGCTTCAGTATATAGTTCTTCACACATGAGTATATGACCAACAAAACTTTACTTGTTGGGGGTGGATCTGTGAGGAATTGGAGATATTTTAAAGATAATAGCTCATATGATACTAGTTTCTATTTCTATAATAAACTTATCTAAAAAGTATATATATTTTTGATAATTATACATATATCAATATATAAATATATATCTATATAAATGTATAGAGATAGACAGATAGATAGACAGACATATAGAGAGTACTTCATGCTGGGATTCCATGTATCCATAA
Source organism: Hylomyscus alleni (assembly GCA_019843855.1). NCBI lineage: Eukaryota > Metazoa > Chordata > Mammalia > Rodentia > Muridae > Hylomyscus > Hylomyscus alleni. The sequence goes on from JADRCC010356111.1 coordinate 5,850, forward strand.
GTCTCATACTGACTTTTTCTATATATTACTAGGTCTTTAGTCATGTAGACAAGATGACTTGCACATCTTATTTTCATTTCTCTACCTCTCTGAGAATACATGGACTGTAGGTAAATAACTTTCATTCCTAGTTTATGTGGTACTGGATGCTCTTGGTATGCTAGGCCAGCACTCTACCAACTGAACTATATTCCCGTCCCAAATCTCAGTAAAGGGGAACTTTCTCATGAAATATTTTATTTCCTTATATTATTTTTCAAAACAATTTACAAATAAAATTTTATATTCTTTTATTCTTATTTTATTAAAATTTTTATTCTTTTTTATTCCATTTATTATACATTGTAGATAAATATACTATTTCATTTTAATGTAGTATCATTTAAGTTTAATAAAGGAGTTCAAAAATAGTCAAATTAAAGACATGACATGTATACTAAGTATTGAATCTTATGTTCATATTTATTTGTATTCTTGTATTATTAAAGTTCATTTTATTTTTTAATATTTTCTTCTAGCACATAAAGTATTTTTAATTTGCCAAATGTATAAAATATATAAAGATGACACTGTATATTCAGTATAATTTTAGAGATAAATATAATATCTGAGATATTTTCAAAAGTTAATGTGAAATCTATATGATACTTTCCAAGCGTATTCTGTGCTTTATACTGTTTCATAAAATGAACAAAAGTTTTAAAACAATACTGTGTTAACATCACTCTAGTATTTTTTTGTTTATCTAATTTCTCATTATTAAAAAAATAATTACATTTCTAGTTTCACTAGGTGAAATTTATGTTTGGAGTTATGCCACATAACTAAGTACAATTTAAACCTCTGCTGTTCTATTTATAATGAAAGTCTACTAACTTTGATGCTGTAATTTGTTTTTCTCCTGCTTGGTTTACAGTGATTTCACACTCTGGCAGGCAGTGGATGCCTTTTGTTTAAAGCCAGCAGGAGGAGCTCTCATCTTGTTGGGTTCACTGTAATTAGTTTGGGAAATCTGCATTGTGGGGCTTTGTATATGAAACAAATGGTGAAATTAAAACATGCATGTACTGTAATGATATTAAACTATCAACAGTTTTCAGATTTAATTTAATGTCAATGCATAACTTACTTGTCTATGATGCAATTTGAAAAAATGCTATTAAAAATTTTTTTAAAACATGGTTTTATATAAATATACCACAATTAGGAAAAATCTTGTTTCTGAAAGCTAGTAAATGATTCCCCTCCCCTTAAAACAACTCTATTAATTAATGATTGCCCTCCCACTAAAATTTTCTCTGCGCTAATAAACAACCTCTGTTGTCTATTTTTATTTGTTTTGAAAGAAATTTCTATTGTGACTACTAAATCTAAGCCACCAAAAAGAATTGTAATTGTATCAATTAACCAATTATTTCACCAGTCACAAATAAGTAATTTTTGGAAATGCTATAAAATACTGTTGATTAATTTAAGTATTGGTGGGTTTTCATAGTTTTTTTCTGTAATTGTCATGTTTGAATATCTCTACTTATTGATAATACCTATAAATTTTCTATATAAAATGGCAAAAGTAGAAGCATTGTTTTTTTTCTGATTCACCGAAGTTTAAAAGAGAAAATATAGATCAGATTTTCTACTTAAGGGGTATTTTTAAATTCTAAGTATGGATATTGAAACCTGCACTTTCATACTCATTAGGAAATAAATAGAAAAGATGTACAGACAACTTTGGTGTCTATTAGAAAGAAAAACTAAATAAACAAATCATGGTAGATATAGGCCATTGAGTTGTATTCTGCCTTAAGGAACAACTAAGTCTCCTTACTTCTCACAACATGGGTAGACTTCAGAAATCCAGTACAGAATGGAGTGAGTCAGTTGTTAAAGACAAATACTGCATTGCTTTATTTAGAATTTCAGTGAATGGGGTGGGATAGGAAGCAGTGGGCCTGAGGAAAGAAAAAACAAGTTACTGTTTAATGAATACATTCATTCAATAATATATATATATTATATGCTATTAAATTTTATTCAAAAATACATTTTACCCAAAGTAATATGTATTCATTCATTCAATAAATTTTCAGATATACTAGGTGAATAAATTCCAATGATGTACTCTACAGCATAATGGCTTTTCTGGGAATATTGTATGTGCAACTGAAAAGTATTATTAAAGAAAGACAACAAAAGGAAGCAGAAGGAAAATCTTTAAAGGTGCTGAATTTGTGATTTTTACTGAATTAATAGATTTGTGCATGTTTGTTTATGTCTAATCTTACTAAACATTACATATTAATATGAACAATTCTTTGTATATCAATGGCCTCAAGAAAGAGATATAATTGAAAGTAGAATAATTAAAAATTAAAAATACTAAACACACTGTATAAACATTAGTCATTTAAAATAAATTTACATATGACAAAAAGTATTATATTAGTCCATTATATTATTATCAATTATTTGAGAGCTTCATACAATGCATATTAACTACATCTACCCTCTAATCATGTACATAGCTCGTCTATGATCCATCCACCACATCCTTTATAAAACTCTCCTTTATTTTATTAATAATTCTTAAAATACAATTTGTGCTGGCTTATACTCTTAGTTGTGGGGTCATTCATTGGAGCATGGTTGAGTTTTTAAAGACCACTCATAAAAAAAAATCAAAAAACCAAAAAAACAAAAATCAACTCTATTTTCCTACACAAGAAGCCATCAACTGTCAAAACTTACCAGTTTTTGTTGGAACTCATCTGCCCCTCTCATCTCCATAAAAAATGTTAATTGTCTGTATCGTGTGCAGATCTTGTGCATCCACAGTTGCTATGAACTTAAGAGTGCAACTATTGTTTCCCATCCAGAGAACACTGTTAAGTTTCTGTTCTTCTGATACCTGGCTCTTGCAAGGGTCCTGACTCCCTTCCTCTATAATTCCCAAGACCCTGGTGTGGGTAGAGTTGATGACTCTGTCTCATTAGTTACTGAATAAAGCACTGACATTTTGTTTGCAATTTGATCAGTTATGAGTAGCCACCAATCATTACACAAGGAAACTTATCTGATGAAGTCTGATTGTTATCATAGTCAGTGGTTATAGGCATACAAACATAGAGGCAGCTTATTATTGTGTCCATTTAGTAGAACACTAGTACTAGATTTACCCTTTGGGCTTGTGAACTGCTCAAATAGGTGTTCTTGACAAAATTGACAGTACTATGCATAAATACTCCCAGTGGAGCAGATCCTAAATCTATTAACAATGTGGTTGGTTCCCTCTGTAACATGAGTGATATTATTGCACTCATGGGTATATCTTTCCATAAAGGTCATTATTATAGTTACTGTAGGAATTTTTTCTTCACAGGAGTCTAAAGTTACTTTCAAGTTTTATGAAATCTAATCATCAAGTGAGAAGGCTTACTGGTCAGCATCAACCTGATTTTTCGATATGCTGTGACTAAAGTGTGTGGTGTCTTGAGTAATAGGTTGTTACTATTAGGTTTTGGTGTGCATCCTAGAGCAATATAAATAGCCTATAGTGTTTTTGATGACTTCCAGGACAATTCTGAGAAACAACTCCAGAAACAATAGCCCATCTTCAACACAGGGTCTCTATTTGGCATTATTTGGCTTCTTTAAGGAACATCCTCACATGTGTAGTTAACTCCAATTAACTCCTTTAATATGAAAAAAAAAACAAATTTCATATAGCAAAGTAGTAGATTTCCATATAACTTTTCCGAACATTTCTTGTATGTTATTTCTCCACATTCCCATGTTCTCTGTCCTATACTTTCAGCTCTTACACATTTTAACTATCTCTCCATTATTTTTTTCTATTTTATATGATCATTTTTTTGCTACTTCCCCTCTCCTAAGATTTTTCCCTCTCCACAGCTATGAATTGCTCCTTTCTAGTTTCCTGAATTTTATACTTACTACAAATTAAATCATAACTCTAAAGATTTGACACAAAGATCGACCATGAGTGAGAACATGTAATACTTGTTTTTCTGATACTAGGTTAACAGAATGATTATTTCCAGCTCCATCTTTTTACCTGTGAATTTTATAATTTATTTTTTCTTTATATATGAATAAAATTTCATTTATATGGGCACCATATGTTCTTTTTCCATTCATCAGGTGATTGGCATCTAGGCTGTATCCATGTCCTAGATATTATGAATAGAGAAGTTATGAACATGGATGAGCATGTGTCTATGTAGTAACAAATAGAATCATTTTGGGTATATGC
>JADRCC010356267.1:0-10503 GCA_019843855.1 Hylomyscus alleni
CAGAATCCCCCAAACCCTTTCCCATCTCTGTCTGCATGTCACTTTCTTCCCTCTGTGACTTTCATTATGATAATAGAATTTGAGAAATGTTATTAAAATTCACAGTTATGAGTATTATTGGAAGGAAGTATGTTGTATCAATTGCTCTAGATGTATGATTTTTTTTTTTTTTTGGTCTTCACTAGATTAAGTTTCTTAAGAACAAAGATTCCGTTTCATATACCTCTGAAACCCATATCTTTAAGTACAGGAGTGATACCCCAAAGATACTCTGAAAATACTTACTTTTGGATGCTTGACAAGGGGCCATGAAAATATCTTCAATGCCTAGATGAACTTGTAGAATAAGATGTTTGGTGATAAAATATGTGTGTAGCTGAGCCCAAAGGTAACTCAGAATCTTAGGATTTTTGGAGAAATTTATGTATTGTCTATTTGAAATGATTAGTGCTTGATGTGTTTCTATAACTTTAAAGATAATTGTTGATTTCAGTGCTAATAGTGCCGAAGCTAACAAGGCTCATGGTTGAATTCTGAAAGTCAGCATGGATACAGTATAGAGTTTAATTAGGGAACTGTGCAGATGAATGTTTGTGGTGTGTGTGTATGTGTATGTATATATGTAATTTGCACACATGTGTGTATTAATTTGTATACATGTGTGTAGCTGTATAAAATTGTATGCTTGTGTTTCTGTGTATTTGTTACTGTGTGTAGATCACTTTTGAATGTGTGTATATGGAGAAATGGAGAAAGAGAGAAAGGACAGAAAGCGACTGAAGGAGAGAAATAGCAGAGGCACTTCTGAGGTCACATAAGAACAGTGGAGGCCACTGTCCAGTCTGGAGTGTTTTACCAGGTGATGAAACTTCTAGACTCCATGGAAAATATAATCTGAACTTCTTCTATAAATTGTAAGTGTTTGTTTCATCGTGGCTTGCTGGCACTAGGATTTGGTCTGTCAAGGGTGTAATAAAAATGAACATAATGCTTTGAAATGCCAAGAAAAACAAATGCTCAACAGGAGCCTGAATATGCAAACTAGCCAAGGAATCTTATCCCAGCAGTAGGACTGGGATCTGGGTTCTTGCAGGAATTAGGGAGGTCTCTGGAGGGAAGGAAATCATGTGATTACAGCACTCTTGGTAGGGACACTTGCAAGGCAATAAGTTGCCAGGCAGTAAGTGGGACACTTGATGTGGGCTTCCACCTGCAGGTTTGCTGAGATTAACGTGCACCATTGACCAGTTCAACCAGAGCATTTCCAAGAAGAATCAGATGCTGGTGCCAAACTGCCTCAAAACAGATGGGCAAGCATTGAGAAGGAGCAAAAGGTGAAATGCCACATGTCAGGAGAAGATATTTCAAACTTAATTCACAACAGGCAGATACAGTATGGAAGAATAAACTGGGTTGTGTATATCTCTGGTGTGAACCCACATCCCTGTTCTTAGCCTCTCTCACTGACCCTCTTGGGTTTCTAAGACTCACCTGTTATGAAATGCTAGCATTTGCTCTTGCAAAAGGACTTCAAATAATGTTTTCAGTCTTTGTAAAAAGGTCTGTTTTTATGAATTCAGTGTGAGACCTCACATGTCATCACGTTTCTTCAGTGTTAAGAAGAGAGGAATTCTTTCTTCTGTCTTTACTGGAACAGAGAGTGCTTTTACATTACTTTGTATCAAGGTCTTCCATTTTAAGCTCTTGTTTTTATTGGACACTGCAAACTACATATATCTAAACCCACTAGATTGTAGGCCAGATGACTGGGCTAGGGAATAGCCACTTATTCCCAGATTCACGTCAAAACTGATTGAAACAAAGATTCAAATATGCCACCTGCATAATTTCCAGCTGTAATTTGCTAGGAACTCAGCCCTTTCCCAAGATGGTGAGTGTTATTTGTAACCACAGGCTGCGTTTTTTACCAAGATCCAGATTGATGCTGCATGAACCTTGAAAGAGCCCTTAAATGTGCCTAAATTGTTAGTGTGTGTGGATTGCCACTACTAAGGCTCTGTTTTGTGGGACAAAACTTGTAGAAGGGACTATCAGTACTTACTAGTGTCGGAAAGAAGATTCACAGGGAAGATCTTGCCTACAAAGGCCAGTGAGAGACAGTGTCAGAAATGTTAGGTGTATAAATTAACTGGTGAAATATGAAATGATAACTAACAAAAGTATAAATGAAAAGGACACATATGAAAACAGTAAAATAAGTATGGATTAAATATTTAAAAGTTATATATACAACAATAGATATTGTCTTCACATGAGGCCTGTAATATATAAGTATTATTAATATTCATTAATTAATAAGGATCATTGCAAGCTTGTTAAGCCCAGATGTGCATAATGAAAAGAGCATTGATCTTAGCTTCAGAAAGTATTAATTTGAATCTAGCTTTTTTTCCTTTGTGACCTATGTGGCTTTTGTTAAGTAATTTAACTACTCTGGGTAGTGAAATCCAGAAGGCAATACTAATCTAATTTCCATTACCATAATGAACAACTATGCAGGTATATAGAAGCCATTTCATAACTAAGTGTAACAGGAGTGAATGGACAGATGAATCTATCATTTATACGCAAGGTCTCTCTGGGGTGCCTATGGAAAAGTGAGCAAGGAAGAGTCGCAAGCTGCTGTTTAGAGTTTGGAATGGGAGAATATGATGTCTGCCAGGAACTAACACACCTGTTTTGTGGAATGACAGTAATTTTGGAGAGAGTAACGTATCCGATGATCCTGTATCTGCCTGTTCCTAGGGGACATTTCTCTACATCTGCCCCAGTGTGGGCAACTGAATCATCCATGGCTTGTTGGCTTCTTCCAAAGCCATGTAAAGACCCCATGCAAAATGCTTCTGCAGCAGAATGGACCTCAGCTGTTTCCATGGTGCTCCTGTAGGGATACCTAGTCACTGCGTCGCTGAGAACTATCAGTGATAGCGGAGTCAGCCGAGTAGCTTCTTTTCTCATCAGCAGGATTCCAGCAAAGCACCAGACATGCGTTTCATCATGTAAAACTCAGGTCTTGATCCAAGGACAGCAGCAAATGCTTCATGTTGCCTTGTGAAGGGGAGAGGCTGATATTTAAGGCAAGAATCTCTGCCTAGGATAAGAATTCAACCAGTAGTCTTCTTGGAAGTCTATCATATTCACTCTTTCATTTTGGGGCATTAGTGTTGCCACTGCCTTGGGCTATGTTTAATAGCTATGTACTGAGTCACTTCCATGTGTGCGGTTCATTGCCATAACTTAGGGATGCTGGGCAGCTGCTCATAGCTGACATCACTCTGTCTATTTCACTGAAAGTTTTGATGTGGACTTTTTCTGTTCCTCCTCTTTCTTTCTCCTCCTCCGTCTCTTTTTGTTTTTCTGAAATAGGTTCTTCCTATCCCCAGGCTTGAACTGAGTTTCTGATTTTCCTGCCCCAGCCTCCAGAGTGCTAGAGTAATAAATGTGCAGCCTAGGTTTAACTCAAACAATAAATCATGGATATATTCCACAATCTTTTCAGTTTATTTTTTGAGATAATTTATGTTGCCAACTCTTGCCTCAAACTTACTGTGCAGCTGAGGGTAGCCTTGAAATTCTGGTCATCTGCCACGTACTTAGTGCAGAGAATACAGGTGTGCATCATTATGTCTCTTTTAAATTTAGCAATTGTTGTTGTTGTTGTTGTTGTTAAGGAAACTACTTTACATGATGCCCTTACAAGCATGATAAGACTGCTACAGCAGAGGTTTTCTCCGTGGCATGGAGTCTCCACAGACTTGCTCAAGTCTTTTTTTGAAACAGTATGGCTCAAAAGCTTGTTATGGGATGATATAAGGGCTGAAGAGCTATCAAGAAAGGAACTAAGGGGGAAGCAGAGAGGAGACAAAGTCATGGCCAGAAGGACAATGGTCACTATTTCAGACATGTAAGCAGGACTAAGAACCAAGTTCCAGAGCTGCAAAGGATGAACAAGGGCTCCTTTTGTAAAATGGTGAGCATGCTTCAGCATGTGGCCTGCTAAAGGATTACACAGGATACCACTCATCTACAACAGGAAATAGCCTTACTTTAACTGGTAAAAGATCAGCTATCGAGGTCACATTGTAATGCTTGTAGTTAGTGGATTTTCACAGACCAAAATTTCTATAGATACTTCAGAAAGGAATGGGTTCATCAAAGTCCCAGACTTAAGGGAAGGAAAGATTTGTTGACAAGGTTAGGTTTAAGCTTGGAAGTGAAAGAAGAGTGAGATGGGAGAATTAAAAATAGATGAAGGTAGTAACATTCAAGATTCTGTATCCCATCCCCCTTTCCTAGTTCAAGATCCAGTGCAGCAATTGCACAGATCACTGTCTCAGCTAGAGCCTGGCTCTCGATGAGTGACTCACCTCACTAAGCCTGCATCAACTCAGTCTCAGTATTTCATGCTTTTCCACTCCAGCCTTTAATAGAAACATATTCTATTAGCAACAAAGAGATAGTCATGCTCAGTGGCCTCTAGGTCCAAGGGATCTTCCTTGTTCATCAATTTAGTTCCTTCCAGTTGTTCGCAGCAGATAACACCCACATCCCTTTATCTTCCAGGTAGCCTGTCAAACTGTAAACCCTTTCTCATCATATGTGCTTTTTTTTTTTCACAAAACCTCACTCACAAAATACAAATGTGATTTAGCCCATAACCTTTAATTGAGCACTGAGATTTTTATCTAATCTTGCACTGGAATTGCACCAGAAACTGCCACAATGAGAAGGCACACATTTTCATAATTCTACCTCTTTTCTTCCTCCTTCTCCTGCTCCTCATCCTCCCCCTCCTCCTTATCCTTCTTCTTCTCCTCCTTTGTCTTCTTTTACTTGTTCACTTTACATTATGCTCACTGCCCCTCTCTTGGTCATAATTGTATTTTAAAGTGACTAAATGCTACTAGGCAAATGCTATGGAGGATAGTATAGAAAAGGAATGGATAGCAGGCAGGGAGTTTAAAAGACTTGCACATATTATACACCCATCATTGTCATCGCCAGGCTGATGCATAAAGTCTTTGATTCATGATCAATGATCCTTTGCCATGTTCCTCCAATGGCACCATATACCCCAAGGCAAATCAGGCTATGGGATAGATCTGGATGTTAAGCTTATTTTTCCAATGAACTGAGAAGTGAAAGACTTAAGTTACCATCCCCAAATTAAGAAAATCCAATACTTAAAGAATGTAAAACTATGTTGGGACAGGGAGTGGTGCGACAGGGGTGGACAGAGCTAGTCAGGCACAAGAGTGTGGTCTAGGCATGCCCTAACTCTGGAAATCTTATCCTGAGGCTTGAAGGAGTAGGATCACTTCCCACAATGTCCTGACACATATAGCCCTATGCCCACCTTTGCTGCAGCGGAGTAGGTCACATAGCCTGGTAGTTAGGTTAAACTTCCTCTCTACTTATAAGGTAATATCTTCTAGCACTTGGAATCTCTCCTTAGGAAAATGAGGTATCCATAACACCTGAGCCTTGGCTAAAGATGTACACTCACCACAGAAGTCCATATTCACTACCCAAAGGTTTAAGTAGCCTTTGTTACCCCCCATTAAACCCCATTAAATTAGCTCTCTCACCGAAGCTGCCTCTTGAGAGTCTGTTTTTGCCATGCCCACAGCTACCTTAAGTCCCTTGATTCCCAGCCATTCTTGCCTTGCTTTTCTTCTTAGGAATTATGATCAGGAAAGTGGAGTCTCAACAGCAAAGCCCAGTCATAAATATCGTGCAATCCATTTATGGTTATTTAAAGAAGTGGAGATCTCGTCCTTGTGACTCTGAGACATATCTACACTCATACATAGAAGAGGAAGCATGGTGTTTGGTACTAGACGTAGGAGAAATTTCGTTATGGAAAAATGTTGAATAAGGTCATGGACCACCTTTTGAAATGGGAGATATCCTATCATGAAACATCCATGTTGTTAGAAAATGTGGCAAAACAGAGTCTTGCATTAGGTACAATATTAGAATAGTTATCATTTATTCTAGCCTTTCATTCTGAGCATCCATAAAATCAGCTCTTGCCAGGAGATTTGCCTTATGTATAAGTCATGTTCAGAAGTTCCATTTAGGAATCCTGTAAGTAGGGACAGAAAATTGGTCTTCACTTTTAGAGATTTTCTTCAAGGTTTAAGGAGGTGTGAAAAGTAACCCAGCTTACAGATTCCCAACAGTTCCAATGATGATGTACACAAGGGTCCCTGCGTCTGAATCTTCTCTGTGAAGCCCATGTGATTCATCAAAAAGTAAAAGTTTCTGTCCTTCCTGCCACGATCACGATCACTTTTTGTGAAAGCTCCTTTACAACAGAAGAGATGAGAAGCTGATTTGACTGTTTTGTTGCACACTTAGGCCTGAGCTACCTGAACCATGTTCATTTTTGTGGTTTTTTTTAAGGTCTGATCAAAATGATTTTAAACTTTGTGCTTCAGGAATTTAGTTTCTAGAATGTTAGCTCCATCCTGCTGAGTGTTCCATCAACACCCCTAACCCAGTTATCTGCAGAAAACTTGACCCCTGATGGGGAGTCTTAGATGAAGCCAGAACATTGCTTTAGAAAGGACTATGAAAAATACATATAAAATACAAAAAATGTGAATTATGTGAGAAACAAACAAAGCACCAGGCAACATGGAATTCATGTCAACAAAGGCTCTGTTCAAGCTATTACTTATCTCTGATAGGAGGCTGATTCCAGTATCTGGAAACAGTAGCCAGGGAGAATTTTCTGCACAAAAGCTTTGGAAATAATGAAATGACTTCTTTTTACTACAATTGTGTTCAAATTTCAAGCTTTTTTCTCTTTTTATCATCTCCTCAGATATTTTTACATGCTAGAAGTTACCAATTGCTGAGACAATCTTAGCCATGGGTGGGTAATAACCAACATTCATGATAGTTTGATGCATTCAAGAGAAGAGAAAAACTTTTCAAAAGATAGGACTGACAGTTGAGTTCCTTGTTGACAATGAACTGTCTCTATGACTGGGTTTCTTGGATGAATGTGGGCATTAAAAGTTGCTTAGGAAGAGCCATGCATGGGGATGTCATGAATTCTATCATAACTCACTTATAATGAAGTTATACTTTTGTTTATAAAACTGTCCATTTAATATAGTATACAAATATAATAAATGTGAATTCATATAATCTATATAAATATACTATATTTATACATATGTATGTTAATATACAAACATTTATATACTATAATAAATAATACAATTATGATTACATTTTAATTAAGTATTAATTTAATGATATACTAAATTCAATATAAGATATTAACAATTATACAATTAAAATGTTATGTATTTAGTATGCAATATGATTAAAATTTCCCTAATTTTCACACTGCAATTTGTACTTCAATTAAAATATTAAATATAGTGATATTAAACTAAGTAGTCTTTGGTGACATTCATTAAATAAAATAGTATTTTTGTGCTAGTTTCTAAGCTAGCTGCATAAATCCAAAATATTCTCTCTGAGAGAGAGCATTTTCAAGAAAGGAGACAACTAATATATCCACTTTTAAAGCTAATCATTTTCAGTTACTCACAATTGCTCTGTTCCTGTCTGGATGCTCACTGGAGACCCTGGCACCCAAGTGGCATAGGCTGCCCTGTCAAGTATAATAAGTACTCTTCTGTTCACGTTCAAGGGGGGCCACACACAGCTGTAGGTTGGCTCGCAGCCACACCAGCTATCCCCTGAACTACCTTCCTAAAGTATTCTGGTAGAAAAGAGTCCATGTGGTCCAACTGGCAAAACTTTTGCATAAACAGGTCTCCCTTTACAAGGCAGATGAGAGTTTGTGGCCTATTGGCCACTACCTCCCCAAATCCACTGCCATTACACACTTTCATTTATGTAAAGAGCCCTGCTGCTTGCTCTCTCTGTTCAAAATGCCCTTGGGGCTCATTGAAGGCTCATAAAGAGAGAACTAGGGCAGCAATCTTCCAGGCACGGAGACATGAGACCTTCTAAAATAGAATTTGCCTTTGTAAATAATATATTCAGGTAAAATCCAACCCATCATATTTAATAAGTATAGACAATTAATTTTGTTCTATGAGGATTTTTTTTCTCTTACATTGAGAGATCTCATTGAAGCTATGGGTTAATTGTGTTGGCTAGTTTTTATCACGTTGACACAATGTGAGTCACCTGGGACCCTCAGTCAAGGAATTGACTCCAATAGACTGCCCTGTGGGCATGTATGTAGGGGCATTTTCTTGATTGACCAGGAGGGGCCAGCCCACTGTGGTCAATACCATTTCTGCATAAATAGCTCTAGATTGAATAACAAAGCAGGTTGAATAAATCATGCCAGCAGGTCAGTAAGCAGCATTGATTTCTGATCTCTGCTTCAGTGCTTGCTTTCAGGTTCCTACCTGAGCCCCTACCTTCACTTCTCTGGAAGATGAACTATAACTGACAAGCTAAATAAGGCCTCTTCTCCCCAAATTGCTTTTGGTCATGATGCTTTATTATAGAAGCAGAATGGCAACAAGGACAATTATACTGCGACTTTATAAGGCCATAGGTTATAAGGAATTGAGTGAGGTTATATCTTCAGACTTCTTAACACATTTAGTGCCCAGCAAAACTATCTACTGTTGGTTAATCCCTCTCTTTTTTCCTCACTCCATGTCTATTGACCCATCTACCTATCCATACATCTATCTATGGATTTAGGCATCCACTTATTAATCATCCATCTTTAAATTTACCTAATTATTATTGACCAAGTACTTGGATGAAAGCCTGGTTAGAGTCTGTGTATTCAGTGGACTTCTATACTTTCCTTTCCTGCTTCCTTAAAGAATTTGGTCAGTGTTTCAATCCAAAAGCATCAACAAAGTGTCTGCTAATTGTCAAATGATTTATTAATCCTTTGAGTCATTTAAGAAAGCTTTGGCCATCAACACTAGTAACGCAAGCAAGATCTATAGTTTCTATCTACTTAGAGTTTGTTAGAAAATCCAGAGAAGTTAACACAGCTTTTTTCCCATACAATAAATGATATGACAGATATAAGTATTTAGGATAGGGGCTGGTGTCAGGAATAGCCAAAGAAATTCTAAGCAGGAGTGTCTAAACAATGTTTTATATTAAAGAACAGAAGTTTCTTCTTTTTTGAGACCCACTGTTCACATAAGTGTGCTTGAAATCTGGAGGCTACAGTGAATGATGAAAATGTCTAAGTTCTGCCACTAGATTATGTTTGGAAGGTGGAAAAACTTGCTGGGCCTTCTGTTTGAGTTTTATCCTCACAGGCACAAACAAACCTCTTCCCTAATTTGACTCCAACAATGATTCCCTTTAAGATATTCATCTGTGCTCCCAGGACTCCTCTCAGGACTATTACCAGAGGAAACCTTGTAGATCACCCCCATATAAGTGTGTCCCCAAGATGGTTTTTAGGAGATTTTATTACAAAAACCAAAGAGTAAACACATAAAGACACAGACAGCTTTGTCTGGAAGACCAGTGAAGACCATGCAGCTTCAAGAGAACCTGGGTGGTCAGACCTCATTGCTGGAGGTACAACCCTGCCCAACAATGACACAGAGTTGAGTGCAGGACATGGATGAAATCCAAGGCAGAAAGTGAAAAAGACACACAAGCCACAGCACCTTCCACTCTGTTGTCAGGTGTAGAAAATAAGCTTTGGACTACCAAGCTTATTGTTAGGGTATTCTCCTGACCAAATAGTAAATGTTCTATGTGATTTCAGCAATAAAATTGTCCAGATTCTGACTTGGGAGCCAGTATTTCCCCTGGGCCATTGCTGACTGGGGACTGGACAGTCCTGTACTGTATATATAATGTTCCTTTACTTCTATTCAGGTTTCCTCTGGGTCTTGACATTGGTGATAATATTCTGTATCTTTCTATTCTCCCCCCAGAAATCCCTGAATTTTGTGTCATTTCTAATGAAAAACCAAGCCACTACCTCAGCTTTTGAGGTAGTGGGAAACAAATATTCGCTTCCTTTAGAGTCACCTTTTAAGCTGTTGCACACAAAACTACTTGTTCAAGGAAGGTAAACTCTCCTGTCTGGAAGAGTTTGGCAAATCTTGAGGATACATCAGCCCTGGGTCAACCTAGTGGGTCACTATTCATGGAAACATGGGAATGGATGTTCCAGTCTCCTATTTTACAGATGAGTGATCTCCTTTCCCATGTTGTGGCAAATTGACTTAAAGAGATGACCCAGCTACTACATCATTGAAATCGATTTCTTCAGAAGGGAATCTTTTTCAGTATCTGTTACCAGTAGCAGTAACTGCAGGAAGGACAGTAACAGAGAGTGACACAATTGTGATGCTTGTTTATATGTGTGCTCTGCATATAAACAATATATGAAATATCCTTTTAACACCTGGCTTCCCATGGGTCTCATATGAATGATGGTATAGAGGAGAGGGCAAAGGCCACCCTTACCACTTTTCAGTCCAGGAA
>JADRCC010358250.1:0-13527 GCA_019843855.1 Hylomyscus alleni
GCTTCTCAGATGCATCACATGTTGGTCCTTCTAGCACCTGCAAGAATTTCATGATATTGGGTATTTATAAAACAAACTGCACAGATTGGGTTAATTTGTATCAATTTATGGGTTAATTTGTATATATTAGAAGTATTCCTCCATACTCACAGCAGATTCTGCAACATTTAGAGATGGGGGGGGATCTGCTTGTATAAATATAGCAGCAATGTCCATGGACCAGTCCATGTATGCTCTTTGATTGTTTGCTTAGTCTCTGGGAGCACCGAGGGGTCCAGGTTAGTTGATACTGTTGTTCTTCCTACCGGGTTGCCATCTCCTTCAGCTCCTTCAGTCCTTCCCCTAACTCTTTCAGAAGGGTACCCCAGGCTCAGTCCAATGGTTGCCTGTGAATATCTGCATCTGTTTTAGTCAAGTGCTGGTAGAGCCTGTCAGAGGACAGGTATGCTAGACTCCTGTCTGCAAGCACATCTTGGCATCAGCAATTGTGTCGGGGTTTAGTGCCTGTGCATGGGATGGACCCAAGTTGAGCCGGCCTCTGCATGGAGTCTCTGCTACACTTTTGTCCCTGTATTTCTTTTAGACAGGAAAAATTCTGGCTCAAGAATCTTGAAGATTGGTGGGTGGCCCTATGTCCCAAATGCGTGCGGTATCTACACACTGAAGGGGGTTTCTTTAGGTTCCCTCTCCTCACTGTTGGGCTAATCTAGTAACATTTGCAAATAATGTACTGTTAAAGAAATCTCTTACAAAAGCATCTCGTTTTGTTTCTGCAATAATAGATATTTTTTTAAAAAATTGCTATTTGAAACAAATATGAATATTTTAGAAGTTCTTGATAAAACCCAAAACTACTCAGGAACCTAAAATGCATCAAATTCCTCAAAAAAATTCACGTGCAAAAGTAGGCCAGTAAGCTAAAAGGAATTAAGAAATAAATATAATTAGAATTCATAAATCATGTATTAAAACAAGTATTTTAGCATAAAATACTTATCCTATTCCACTTCAACCTCGATATTTTACATTATTTGGAAAAAAGTTTTTTTTATTACAAATTGTTTTGAGGGATTCCTATATACTTTACTGCAATGAAAAGTCCAGAGGATTATAACAAGAAGTCTTTTATCTTACAAGCATATAAGATCTCATATCATAAGTGAAGATCTGGATATGACAGGTAAAATCATCTTAAAACATGACAATAATATTCACAAGCATAAATTTATTTCATCAAATTATATTAACTGAAATCAAACCAAGACAGACAAAGTTTAACAAAATTACGATTTTCTAACATGTAAAAGTGTTTAGTGTGTATCTGTGGCCAGAGGTTATGACATATGACAAAGAAATGAAAATCCTCATATTAAGAATGATATCACAATGACTCATAAACACAAACCTTTTATTGTAGCACTTATATTTGTGATATTAATCATGTCTCCTTTAGCTGTGCCTTAGACACTTTTCACAGTGATACAAGCACAATGTGTATACTAATTGCATTACACCAGCTTTTCTGCGTGCCCTTCATTTGACACGATAACTGCATAACCTTTGAAAATTGTTTCCCTTGTGGCTTTTAAATGCAGTATCAACATTTTGGCAAAAGCATTTTGCAGACATTTAACTTACATGCATTTGAGTTAAAAATTACATCCTTAGAAAAATGGTGCAGTATATGTTTTCATCTTTCTCACTGGGTATCTCATTATCTCACAAATCTTGGCTTATTTTACTTCTCAGTCCATTAGTCATTTGATCTCCAAAAAGCAAGGATAGAACAATGAGAATGAGATATTTAACTATTTCAACCAAATAATATTACTTGATGAGAAATGAGGCAAGTACTTACTCATTTGAATGAACTTCACGTATTAATCTTTAGATTTTCAGCTCTGAGAGGAGGATGGTCATGTGTAATTTATTATTCCAATAGTACATTTTTGATGGTGAAGAGAATATTTTTAATATTTCACTGTAGCTTTTATTTCAAGACAAGCCTGAACTTATTGTCACCCTAAGACCTAAATGGGGTAATTGGCAACTTCATGGTTAAGTCTAAGTACAGCAGAAGAATAAAACAAGAGCTAAAAACCCAAACAGTCTTCTCTTTTGTTCTCCGGTGATTGCTTTTTATATAAAAACTTTTACCATTTTTATTTTAATTTTTAAAAATAATACATGTCATATTTTACACATTTAATATGTTTACAAACAACTGAAGGTTAGTTTATGCTCTATAGTTAACATTATGTATTTTTCTTCTGAACTAAGTAGAAGTGAGAAAGATCAGAGAATCTATAGAAAGAAGATCACTTAATTTTAAACCCAGATTTATAAGGCCTATTTAGAGCAAATATTTGCTACATATAGGAAAGTATATTGTTGCTAAATATTTTAGTTTTCTTCATTTATTATAATAATGTGACATAACCCGATAAAGACATTTTAACTTTTAATTCAAAGCAAACCTAGATTTGAGTGTATATAAAACTGTGTCTTTCTATTTTGAAAGTACAGTTGAGCTTATTAAATTTTAATATCAGTAAACCAATTTAAGATGACTTATGGTTTAATAAATGCCAATGAGAACAGGAAGTTAAAAGGCTTATAAAAATCAGGAAGATAATTTTAACTTGATAATGTTTCATGGTGTGGACTGACAACATTTTCTCTTTATCATGGGTTCTCAGTATGCAGACATTGATATTTAGCATTGTTATTCACTGAATAACAATTTTATGCACATTACTAAATTGTATGTTGTGTAATGGAGAAGGAAATGAGGAATATTTAATATTTCAGCCACTCCTAGAAAGCATTCTGATGACTTTAAATGATCTCTGTATAAGTTGATACCTTTTCTGATGCCTTTTAATTATTTCATTAGTATAACATGCCTCAGGTTAAGTCAGATGATAGTACTGACCTATTCTCACTGAAATAAGGCGTAGCAAATAAAGCTTTCCTATGAAGGTAAATTAAGGTAACTATAAACCAGCTCAGCTACTTTTGTAGTAGTTTAAGTGTTTTAATATATAAAAGTTACATCTACATCATAGAATTTTAAAATGTTTCACATCTTCATTGTGACACATCTTTAAAATACAATATGAGAAGGCACAATGTTAAGTGCAGAACAGATGAAACACAAGTTAATTTGCATTTAAGTCTTTCATTTACTTTAAATCAATTACAGCTGTTTTTTCTTTTTCTTACCTTTTCAGGATCCTTTTTCAAGCCATTTTATTTATAGGGAGGAAGAAATTTCTTATATAATGTCCCAAGCTTAGGTTAGAAAACTAAATCTCATTGTCAAATTTACCCTTTACCCCAAAACAAATTATATGCACACTTAATACTCATTTAATAATAACATCTATACAGTATATTTTGAATAGATATTTATTTGTTCTTGTGTTATAATCAAATGATTTTACATTCATTTCTCTCATAAATGGAAACACAAATGGGAGGTTTAAGGATTTCTTAAGTCTCTCAGCCTTTTAGCCTAGAGGATTCTATGATGAAGCTGGACTGTGTTATGATTCTAGAACTCTGACCTCACTGACCTCAAGAGTAACAACATTATGAACATTTCCACTTTCGGGTCTCTAGTGTTTGGATACTAAGAACATTTGTGTTATGAGAAGGTAGACACTCCGATGCACTTATCAAGAAAACTTGATATAATCCCTGAAGTTTAATAGGCACATCGATAATTGAAATCTCACATGATTTCCCTAATGTAATTGTTCAATTTTGGAAATCCATACATTTTCATGCAATATTTTTAAGATTCAATCTATTTTTAAGGGGACTACACATGGGTCAGATATTGTATATATGTAATATTTGCAATAATGAGTGAAATCAAATTACCTGAGAACTTATTATTTCAATCAGTTTAACAGGATGATAAAGAGGAGCTAAATAATACAGCATTTTATTTCAGTGAAATAACGATTTTCTTAAAGTGTTTAATTTTTTGGTTGTTTTTCTCTGTATATATAATTTGTTCTTTGGAAGTGTGTTTGTGTGTGTGTGTGTATTATTGTGATCTTAAAGTGTGAATATTACTAGGAAAAAACAATACAATTATTTAAATATGTTCTCTTAAATGTTTTGAACTTTAAATTTCAGGACTGTAATTCTTCCAGTATAAGAATGCAAATTTTTTCTTCATTAACTATAGGAAAATTCATAAAGATTCTTCCAATTCATATATTGTAGGTTCATAACAATCAGAGAGATCACTGTAACATTGAATTACATTATATTAAGAAGGGTGTATAAGGTTACATTAAGAAGGGCATATAAGAAACTTTGAAAAACACAGGTTGAATATTTGTAGCCCAATTTATATATATTAATATATCAGTGTATTTTTGTAGCATATATATGTGTGTATATATATATACTTATGTATCAACTACAAAATAAACATGTATTTATCACTATATATACATATATAGTGATAATATAATAATATACAATACAGTAATAATATGGAGTATACATAAAGAGACATCATATTAGGCAAGATGAGATATTTCCTAGATTCAAATAAAATTCTGGCCCTATGCCATATTCAAGCCTAAACTTTTTAAGGAGCTGAGTCTGTAGGCATCTGATATTGTGTCTTGCCTTGATATTTATATTTCTATCTAGATTCAATTATATATAAAAACAAAATTATTTCTATCTTAATATTGTAAAAATTGTATATTTGTCAAGATGTAAACAATCAGTAACGAGTAAATTACTACATGCATGAGAATGTTAAGCTGTTCTCTTGGCCAAAGATAGTGATTGCTTTGTTTTTGCTAAAATGCTTTATCTTTGCAATACTTTTTAGAGATAAGATAATCACTACCACAGCAAACTCATCTGTAACCATTATGTCAGCAGTATCTCACATGCTTATCATAAACAGAATGACATAAATTCCATGATTATTGGATATGGAATGATATTTTGAGACTATAGACTTTCTGCCCATTATTATATATAGAAGTTTCCTCTATTAGGTAAATGTCCAGAAACTGTGAAGAAAATCCTGTAAAGGATAAGGCCAATGTTAGCTTTCAAAATATAATCTGTGTGAATTCATTTAATACTCTTCTCAGTCTTCAAAATACAAAATACAATTCTTATGTACATATATATATATATAATTTGTATATATGTAATATGTATTCACATTCCCTGTAAGTAGAACCTTTTCCCCTGAAGCAATCATTTGACATTTTGTAATTTCAACCTTTCCTTTTCTATAGTTTTCATGCCAACTATAAAAACAGTTATGCTTGTCATAATGTGACTGTTCAATTTGATGGTCTATTTTTTCCTCTGTCCTCAGAGAGGTCCTATGTAGGCCAGTGCCAGTTGTACAGATGTATCTTTACGGAGTTTATTAATCAAGGATCTCAATCCTGTGGCAATTCCTATGTGCCCAAGAAGGTGGGTCAAGATGGTTCCATAAGTCCCTCATGAGGACTAGCAAGATAGTGGTCTTTTGTGCTACATAGACTATAATGTTTTGTATTTCACTAACCTCCTCACTGCTGAAGTATGGCTTCTAAATTAGATATTCATTCGTCATAGTAAGTGGAAGTCTCAATATACTAGAATTCTTGGAAGTCTTTTACATCCTCCCAAAATGAAAAGCTATAAATTGTATTTCTTCTTGTAAATAATTTAAACTCTAAAGCATGCAGAAGGGAAGCCTGGATTTTCTCTTCCTTATTATAGAAAATATGCTATCATGTGATATCAGTGTGATATCAAGTAGGTTGATAAATACTACATAAATATTTGTAAAAAGGACAAAAATACCACACATAGTCTTTTAAATTGGCACCTCTCGTGGAATATTTTAAGCTGAATTCCTTGGCTTTAAAGTGGTTACAAAATTAGGATACCATAGACGTTCAATCAAGGAAAAACTGAGATCTAATATAATTGTAAGAATGACAACAGAACATAGAGAAAAGACACCAGGAAGAGAGGAATAATTGAAGGAAACCAGAGAGGGAAGGAAGAAGAAATTTTCTTAAGATAACTTGTACTCATTATAAAAATTTAATAATAATTTAATTTTTTGAGTATATCAAAATTTTAATTTATTATGTAGTGATAATCAATGTTTTCCTCAAAAAAACATTTTGAATTAGACAGTTATGATGAATGTAAACCAATGAACTGTGGCATGTAAAATAATCTCATGTTTTCCAAGTGTCTGCTTCCTAGCAGGTCTATTACATCCTGGGTGTTTCTTCACAGGTAAAACCTGCTATAATACGGATGCTCATATAGAGATAGGATGCAGTGGGCAGTCTAGAAACACAGCATCTGCTGAGATTTTAGTTTCCTTAGGAGAGTAGGTAATGGAGCAGACAACCCAAATCTACTAAGCCCGCAATATGCTGATGCCTAGGAAGGGTCTTTACCTATTTAAGACTTGAGATCTTTTTGAAATCCAGACCTGATATCAACTGCCCTCTCTTTCAAGGTGAAGTTCGAATCTATTGATATATAGGAAAGCAATAGTAAACTCTATAATTCTATTAAGTTGAGGCTGATATAAGAACGTTGCTGGTAAGAGGGGATAAAGGTTGTTAATTTGTGTTTGCTCCATAGCTCTTACCTTGGTCTTTAGACAACACACAATAGACAACAAATCTAAGTAAATTATCCTGTCTTTATGTATTCAAAAAACTTAAAATTCTGTATCAATTATATTTTAGATATAACACTTAAAAATGATTGTGTAAGAAGCACAGAAAAAAATTTTTAACAGAAAATGGTAGTTATTTCTGATAGAAATGTAGCTTTATAATTTTTGCAAAGAACAATTTAAAGGAAATTACTATCTTGGTTGAAACTCCTTTTAGTTAATATTTTGAACCCTATCTAAAGGTGTATTCTGGAAACGTTTATATATTTCACAGTGTTAACAGTGAATTAAGCACATTTTTATCATT
Organism: Hylomyscus alleni; assembly: GCA_019843855.1. NCBI lineage: Eukaryota > Metazoa > Chordata > Mammalia > Rodentia > Muridae > Hylomyscus > Hylomyscus alleni. Next base: position 6,993 of record JADRCC010358250.1, read on the forward strand.
AACACCAGATAAAAGACGTTAATGATTCTCTCTTTTAAGCAAGACACATGATTTTACACATCTTGGATATTGACAATAGAAATTATAAGAGTATTATACATTGAAAAAGTCACAGTGAATATAAAGCACCTTCTCTCTTTAATAACAGCACAGCTGCTGAAGTATTTGTCTGTTAGAAGTGGGGAGTCAATCCTGAATGGCAGCAGCACAGATCTGCACTTCCATCCCTCCCACAGCCGATTGACTGGCACCCAGCAAACCGATTAACTCCCACTTGGTTTGTCTTAAGTAATTTTAAAATTATTTTGGATTTTGAAGGAGACTTGAGGTGGTTATTACGAAACTATTGCTTCAAGTATGATCCTATGCTTTTTGCTAATACAGGAATCTGAGATTTAGAGACGGTCTATGCATTGTTATATCTGCTGGCACTTTTTAATTCTTCTCTGCTTACTGAATTGCACTGACAAATAAGGGAAGAGCTTATGTGTTCAGTTAAGTTTCAACTCTTTGTAGCTCTTGGTTGTAAGGAATAGGTCTTTCCTGAGAAAGTGAGTGATTTTTGTACAATTAGCAATGTAAGAGACTTGGAATTAGAAAATATTCACATAATCACCTCATGATAGAAACATAAAATGAATTTTCTTCTTGCTGGCATGCTAGAATGGTTTAACAAGTTATTTTAAGAATCATGGTAATACATATTACATCTGATTTCAAGACTACTATATAAGACTGTGTTGATTTTGCCAAAACAACAAAATATGCTCAAAATTAAGAAAATTATATATACAGCATGAATAGTTCTCTGGCCAATGTTTACTAATTTAGCTTGTATTGTGAAGTTTCTAATAAAAGTTCACTCTAATACCCTTGGTACAAGGTAATGCTTCCTGATTCACAATACCTCAATTTAAATCATTTCCATAGAGTACACAGTAGATATATAATCACGCTTATGTGAAAGGCAGTTATTTTTGAAAAACAAAAAAAAAGGCCGGGATGCAAATATTGAAATGCATTACGATCCTTTAGTATCTTGCAGCTCTGAGGAAGAAATGACTATGTTAAGGGTTACAAAGAAAGTTGGAATGAGGTAAAAAAAGAGCTCCTATTCTGGTGACAGTATGCCACATAAATTTAAATGCCATCTATTGTCAGAATTCTAATTCCTGTTGTCTCTATTTTTTCAAATACACATCCTAGCTATTCTTTAGTAACCTCTGTAGGACACCATACTACACAGTGGGGATCCACATGTCTTTGGAGCTGTGATAAAGTAGTAAGAAATTTAAGTGTGATGCTTACATAGGTATTCTATCAAACATTATTTTTCCTAAATTTGTCACACTTCACATTGTCCTAAAAAAAAATGACACACATGCACACTCACACATGCATGCACAAGCACACACTCATGCACACACACACACACACACACACACACACACACATGCACGTGAAGAGACTATTTTGAAGTATGTAGAGAATGTAAAGTATTTTGTTGTTAACTAAAGAGTTATTCTTTAAATAACATTCTGACTGACTTTAAATAACATTCCTGGAAAATGTTCTGGAAGTCAAACTGTCCTCTTAACCTGTGGGGAAAGTGATACAGAGGTGTCCGTTATGATGTTTTCAGCTTAAAGCAAAATCAGACATCAAACCCCAGTCATCAGAGGTTTACAAAATCATACTGATTTTTTTCATTTTCTTGGGAAACTGTAAATGTGTGGACTATTGACAGCTTTTTTGTCTGTGTTTCTGAACAACAAAAAAAGGCAAGCTGTATTTTTGCTAATTTCAATTACCCGGGTAGTAAAGTGAATTCAGCTATTATGCAGAAATCATTGAATAATGAGACCCACTCAGCATGTACATATTTACTTCATCCCACTCTGAGGTGGCTTCACTCAAGCCATAGAGTTATGAAACTCAGGGAGTGTATTATGTACACAGATAAAGCAGGCTTGGGAGCTGAAAACTAATAAATGAACAGTCACAAATCTACAAGAGGAAAGAAGAGAATGTAACTTTAGTGTCGCATAGACCATCAGAATAAAACCTCAGTGAACTATTACACAATTAAACTTAAAAGAAAAAAAATATGTAATTATACTAGCCTTGACATCCCCTCCCTTCCCCCCAACTTAGATTTAGTTACATGTAAATAGAGCTCCATCCTGACAACTGTTTAGCTCCAGGCACAGATCTGAAGTATTAGAGATAATGGCAGAATTATTAGATTAGCTGTTGCCAGGATCTTTCAGTGTCCTAGATAATTACTAGCTGTGGTAAATCTGAATGACTTCAGTCTGTGTTACCGTTATGTGTGTGCATTCCCTTTAAGGCATTGATGTTGTGTCAAAGAGACATTTGGATGTTTATGTAAACTTCTGTGATGTTCCATTGATTTGTGTTTTTAAAGTATGTGCCCATAAGACAATCCAACCTTCGCTGTCTCTTTTTAAATTAAGGGTGGGGAAGATAGAGGAATCTAATAATTTCCTGCCTTTAAGAGCAGCTCTTTCTGTAATTTTGAATATTGATCTGTCTTTCTTTGGTTATTTAGTCTTTGCCATAGGAATTCTTTCTCCATTTTGCACATCATATTGTCCTTTTCATTTCAAGTGTTTAATTTCAGTCTCTTTACATATTTAATGTTTTTATTCTGGACCTGAGCTTTTTTCTCAGCTTTAATATGTGCTGCACTTCACTTGTTTATTTACTGATTAGCTTTTTGAGTCAGTTTTATTGCTACGTTTTGTAATTTTTAATTTATCATAAAATATGTTGTTAGCTTGATATTTTATATGTCTATTTCCACTATTGCATGGATTTTGTTTATATAGGTTATCTATGTTACCCAAAAAGCCAACAGAGATTTTTCTTTCTCCATTTTTTCTATGTACCTAGACAGCAAAGTCTGTCAAGACATTTGTAATTGTTTTCATTTTAGAAGATAAAATTTCATTTTAGTGTCCATAAAAGAAATGTTGAGATTATGTCTCATATGCAACTATTTTGTTTCTTTTAGATGACATTATTGTTTAATATATCTTTGCTAATAAGATTTAGCTTTGTTTGCTTGATGACAGAGCTATCATGTAACACAGTCGCCTTAGTAAACCTCTGTACCTGTTGTCCGGGCATGGCTTTTCAAATACCTTACTTCTGAAATTGTACTGGTTTGGATAAACCCCCATGAACTCACCTTGTTCTAGGTGATTGCATTAAACTTAGAAAAGGGGGGGCATACACAGTTGACAGAGATCAAGAGAGAGAAGATTCTGGAGAACAAGTTTTGATTTCTCACTACCTGAGCTGAACTAAGTATTCTAATCTGAAAAATAAAAATTCTATTTTATTGTATCAAAAGCTACCTCTCCTTGTTGAAACATGAACAATCATACATTCCCTTTGTGATTAAAAAATAGCAACAGCTTGGAGGTAAAGGGACTTAGATGGATAAATTTGTTTTGAGAGACTGAAAAAGCTAGACCACAGAAATGAGTATGTCTGCTCCTTTTTGAGTTGTTAACATTAAGTAAGTGCGTGTAGAAAAATACAGAATAAGTCTATAGTTACTAATATCATTCTCATGGTGGGAAACTCACCATGTTCATGGAAAGTTGAAGTAAATAAAATGAAAAAACTCAGTGCAAACAATTCTGAAAATAGGAGCTGATGCACAAAATTCGATTAAAATTAAATAATATGTCCTTTCGGTTTTACCATTTATTTAGTTTTAATAAATAACATGCAGATGATGAATATTAACTTAAGTTGAAATATACCACCTTCATAAGTCACTTTCAAAGCTGATTTCTAGTGGAATATTTCTTTCTAAATCTTACTATATTCTACTAAAAAAAAAAAGTTGTTAGAAAAACAACAGCTAGCATCAACTTTCCCACTTCACCAAATTTCACTATAGTAATCTTGTATTCTCTTTTACTTATTTTCTTATTTTTCTGATCCATATATTAGAGAGGGAGAGTGGAACAAACATCCCACAGTAAAATAGGGACACATGTTCTAAACTTCCACCTCTAAAGTTTAGAAGGTCCTTTTTAAATATACTTCCCTTTCTTGTAATTCTCTTAATAGCTGTCTTGTCAAATGTCTACTATTAGGAGAAATTGTATCATTCTTTTAATAACTTTATGAAAGATCAAATACAAACAATGTATCTCATTAAACAGCCTGCTTTCAGAAAATTATGAGGACTGGAGAGATGAGTCAATAGTTAAGAAAATTTGCTGCTCTTTCAGTTCAATTCTTAGTACCTTTGTGGTGTCTCACAACCACCTGTAATCTCAGTTCTTGGGGAAACTATTCTCCTTTCTTGTACTCCAAATGCATCAGGCTACTATATGGGAAACTGACATATATTTAATCACTAAGATACAAAATTGACATAAATGTTTTTAGAAAAGAAAACAGGAAATCATGATGACATATGATCAATGGCATTCTATTTCCAAGTCCATTCATTACAGATATGACACAGAGGTCATTCCCTTAGTTGTAAATTAACCAACACCAAATACTATGGGTATTGTGTATTGTGTGCTTACATTAAGTGGACAGTATACTATCAATCATATTTAAGGAATATATTTAAAAATGATATCACAAATGACTGCATTCAACTAGAGTTTCTATTGCACTTTCATTGATGAAGCCAACCTTGAAATAGCATGCTAACTTAATAGTAGATTCACTAATTCCAACCCCAGGGCTTTGTATAGATGAGTTCATTTTGTCTTCATGACAAGCGAATGAGAATGAATTTATCCATTTTATAGATACAAAAATGAAACAATATAGAGCTTTTAGGATTCCATTAAGAACACGTGTAGTAAAAATTTAAACCTAGATAAATTCCACCTGCTTTTCTCTAGTGCTACTGATCAATTTTATTTATTCAGAATTGTAAAAATCTAAGACCCGGGTCTGAACATTTGAGCTGAAACAGAGACAATGATTAAAGCCCCAAGAACACTTTATTTTTTTTTTTTTTGCATAGTACAAGAAGTCAGCAGCACTCATTGCATCTGCATGTGAGAATACACATATCTTTGACTTTCAGATGACTCGTACATGAAATAGAAAGACCTATATGGTCCAAATATGAATGACTCGGATGCATCAAATATGCATGACACTCATGGACCAGATATATAAATTATCCATGTGGACCAAATATAAATGACCCACATGCGTCAAATTTAAATAACCTATACGAACCGAATATATAGTCTCATGTGCACCAAATATAAGTGCGGCATCTGCATTAAATACCAATGAAGCACATGAATCCATAAAGAATGCTCCCTTTCCATATCCCAAACCGTTTGCACTGGCAGGAATTTCACAATATAGGAGGAAGGCAAATTTGTTGGAAATGGCATACTAGGCATACTACAGGCTATCTTATAATGCTGGGCTTTTGCCACTTTCCCTACAGAAGCATGTGTGAGAAAATGTGCATGAAGATGTGTGTTCTGCCTTGTCTCCATTTTTTCTATCTCTAATTTACTTTTCCACAGTTTCAAAAATGGAAGAGATCGGCACCCTTTTAAATGGTGCCCATTTAAATGACATATATTTGTTGGCCAAAAAATTAATTTGAAAGTTCACGGAAGGTGGATTCTTTCAGTGATAGGGCTACCAACTTTTAAAATAATGATTTGATTCTGTGTTTAGTTCCAGCAGTATAGTAGCTATGTGCTGCTTGACTGAAAATAAAATCTTCTGTTTTTTATTAATCATTTTATCTGTTTACATTTCAAATGTTATACTCCTTCCCGGTATCCCCTTCATGAACCCCCCCCACCCATCCCCATCCCCTTTGCCTCTAAGAGGGTGCTCTCCCACCCATCCACCTACCTTATTTCTCTAGCATCCTCCTTTTCTAGGGCATCAATCCTCCACAGGAGTAAGTGCCTCCCTTCACTGATGCCAGATGAGGCAGTCCTCTGCTACCTATGCAGCTGGAGCCATGGACTGGCCTGGCCCATGAATACTGTTTGGTTGGTGGTTTCATCCTTGGGAGCTCTGAGGGGTCCAATTAACTGATACTACTGTTTTTCCTATAGGGTTCAATTCCCTTTCAGCTCCTTAAGCCCTTTCCCCTAACTCTTCCGTTGGAGTCCAGGGCCTCATTCCAATGGTTGGCTGTGAGTTTCTGCATCTATTTTAGTCAGGTGCTGGCAAAGCCTCAGAGGACAGCCATACCATATATCTGTCTAAAAGCACATCTTGGCATCAGCAATATTGTCGTGGTGTGTTGTCTTTGGATGAAATGAATTGTACGGAAGAGCATTAAAGTTTTAGATGGGTGGGTGGCTCTATCCCTCTACTGGGGACCATGCCTATTAACTTGAGGTGGTCTCTTCAGGTTCTATCTCCCCACTGTTGGATATTTTGGTGAATGTTAACCCCATTGGTTCCTGGGAGCCTCTTGTATCCCTGGCACCTGGGACTTTCTAGTGGTTCCCCAAGTTCTCACTCCCCCTCCCACCCCCCC
>JADRCC010358387.1:0-10484 GCA_019843855.1 Hylomyscus alleni
TGTTCGGGGCAGAAGTGAGCTCCTGTGTCAGTCTAATAGTGCAGTATTACACTTGTCTCCCTGTCCCCAGCATATGGAGCTGTGTATACCCCTAGGCCCCACTCCCCCCTTGTTCACGGCTTTTAAAATGATAGCATTTGGCAAAGACAGCTAGCCGAAAGTGCACTCCTTCCACTGTGGTAACAAAGGGGCCACTAGAGGCCTGGCCAGAGCAGCCAATCACGGTGTTCTTCTCTGGGTAATGAGAGGGCTTCCTCTTTCTGCTGATGCCCAGTGCCCAGGGGGCTGGAGGGCCGATCTCCACTTAATTACACAGTCTCCCTCTTAAGTGCTCCAGCCATTGAGGGCTTCAGCTGTGTAAGCCTTCCCTGGGTCTCCCCCTGCCCCCAACCACCACATCGATCTGGGCTTGGAGGTCCCGTGAATGACACATAGGAGCAAAGGCTCTGCCATCCAACAAAGGTAGGGGACAGGGACACAGAAAACGGACAAACACACACAGAAACAAAGAAGCAGATAGGAGAGCCTCTTAGAGAGGGCAGGAAGCAGCATGTAAGTGCTTAGTACTTCCTACAGAATTCCACTCTATGTAAAAGCTTTCATGCTAATGGGGTAGGACATGGCCTGTAAGCACAAGCCAAAAGAGTAAGAAGAAACATGTATGTACCAAGGAAATGGGACAGAGGTGGGGATCATGAACAAGAATAGCAATGGGACCAGTGTGTGGAACTATGAATGGTACCCACAGTAAAAAGGAGGAAGGAGACAGGAAGGATGTCATAAAAGCAATGGTACCCACAGTAAGAAGTCAGAAGGCAGGCTCACAGGGAAACAACAGCAGTCATACACCCCAGTTTCTATTTACAAGAATCACAGACAATGTTGGAGAATTATCCTGGCTTGGTGTTGATGTGTGAGATGCATGTTATATCAGAAGGACAAAGCCATTGGTATTACAGTCAGTCATGATGCTACCATCTAGCCACAAATCCCACATTCCTTTTCTGTCTATCCCACCCAGTCTTTTCCAGCAACCATGGTTTTAGCCATAGGATCCTCACACGGAATTAGGTCTGGTGTTCCTGGTATTGGAAGCTGGTACAGCTACAATTTGTCCATGAATGATGTGTATATTCTTGTCCTGTCTGAATCTCCAGGGTTTATCATTGGACAGATAAAATTTATTAGATTCCATTGGACAGATAAAATTTATTAGATTCCAAAACTGTGTGCCACTTGTCCTATCATGAAATCATTCAGAACTCAAGTTCCTTAGCCTATGCTTTGAGTTTTGGAAAAAGATATCCTCTCTGTAAAATGCAGGATGGTTTGAAGAGCTGAGCATGGATTCTGTAGTTTCTTAGACAGCATGAAAGCTGCCCCACATGGGCACACAGCCCAGCTGTGCCCAGATGTGTGCCATTCTCTAAGCTGTAATCTACTCCCGTGGTTCAGCTTTAACCCTACCTCTTTAGTAGGTGGGGTTGGGGTCGGTGAGTCTTCAGGACAGTTGAAGCTTGATCTCTTGACTCCTCTGAATAGAAGCTCAGTGAGCCCTGGCTCTTTTTAAAGTCAAGCTTTGGTCCCAGCTAGCTGGTGAGCTCCTGGATAGGACTGAACTGTCCAGAAAGACTTCTCTGGATATGTTAGCAAGTCAGCATTGTGTTGGAATCAGGATTTCAAAACAAAAGTGAGAATTAAAAACTATTTGGTGTAAATGTAACTTAATGTGATTACTCATAGGAGTTCACTCATAGGAGTGAACTCATGGGCAGTTACATCACGGAAAAGAACATCCAGCCTGTGTGAAATTCACAGAAGCTTTATCCTTGGCCAGGGTGACTTATAGGCAGCCCAGCTAACTTCAGAGTATCTACTGCCCAAAGACTGTTCCTGATTTCAACCCTGAGAAGATGACAAGTCTAATGACTGTCAGATTAGTGCATCCAAGGGGGTTCCTGTTGGAATTAGAGAGGACACTGAGTCAGATCTCATGTAGTCTGAGATGTCCCCAAACTCTGTAAGCAAAGCTGGCTTTGGATACCTAATCTTCCTACATCCACTCTTTAGGGGTGAGGATTAGAGATATGACTAAACATACATACTTAGACCTCAGAGATCTGAAAACGCATGCAGCACACAACGTATCTTAGATCAAAATATCTTGCCAGGTGGTGGTGGCACACGCCTTATAATCCCAGCACTTGGGAGGCAGAGGAAGGTGGATTTCTGAGTTCGAGGCCAGCCTGGTCTACAGAGTGAGTTCCAGGACAGCCAAGGCTACACAGAGAAACCCTGTCTCGGAAAAATAAAAAAAAAATCTACATTTCCCTTAATGATTTCACCATTTACACACTGGTTGGGTGGAAGATTGTATCTCAGTTATAGATAAAGTATAGTATAGATTGTATCTCAGTTTAGATAAAGTGTAGTATAGAGTTGTGGGCTTCCTTGTCTTTCTAATTATTGATTTCTAGTTTCTTACTATGGCATCCATAAACAGAGTCTATTTATTTCCACCCCTTGAAACACATTGGTCCTTTGTAGCTTTCAGTATATACTAGTCATAAAACACTTCCATGTGTTTTGATTAAAGGTTCTGTGGTTGGGGTAGAAAGTATGTGATTTTGGTCAGACAGTTTTGCTGTGTTGTTCAAATTTACCCTGTACAAGGTATTTCTCCTTGTATCAATTAACGAGAGAAGTGCAGGAAAATAAAAGCAGTAAATTTGACTTTTATTTTTTTCTCTTCCACTTTCACTAGTTTTTGCATCAAATAATTAAAACTATATTTTCCAGAGCATAGAACTCCATTGCTACTGTGCCTCAGCTGAGTTGATCCAAAGCTGCCTTGAAAGGCATCCTTTCACCTTAGTAACTATGTACTTCTCTGTAACACTTGTCTCCACTTTGTGCTGCTACATCACTTTATTTTGCCCAGTACACAGGATATGCATCCTGTTTCCACAGACCCTTGTTTATGGTTAGTGTGTTTTGTGATGAATATCTATCTTCTTTTTGCTTCTCTGTATTCAAATAGCAGTGCTTTGGTTTCTCTCCGTTGTGGCATTTTCAGATGTGATCTCACTCTGTAGCTTAGGTTGGTCTTATATTCAGAATCCTCTACTTCAGCCTTTGACCTACTGCGCTTGCACACAGGCACCACCTCATCTAACCAGTTGATTTAGTATAGAAACATTAGAAGATATCATTGGCAGAATTGGGACTAGATCTCCCATCTCACTAGTGTGGTCCTTGTGTGTAGACTAGACCTACCATCTCACTGGTGTGGTCCCTGTGTGTGGACTAGTCCTTTCATCTCATTGGTGTGGTCCCTGTCTCTGGGATAGACCTTGTATCCCACTGTTGTGGTCCTGGTCTGTAGACTTGTAGTTCTCTTCCTCACTCACAACTTTGGATTAATCAGCACCAGTGTCTGACCACCTTCCTTTGTTATCTCTTAGTTTTACCATCTTACTTTGACTTTTACATTATCTGAAATCCTAAACAACTTATGCTTGTAAGACTATAGCTATCTAGTCTTCAAGTCCATCAGAGACATGAGAAGGAATTAATATTACCTAAGTGTGCAAAAAGTGAAGAGGCAGCAGCTTACAAAACTAGGGAGGCTGAGATGACTGCTTGAATCGTCCCCCAAGGTTTATCTATATTGTTGGAACATCATCTTCAGCCTCTGACCCAGAATATTTGACAGACTTTTCTGTGAAGCAGGAATACTGAATGATTTGCTTACCTTGTCCCTGCAAAATTTGTCAGTCAACTTTCCTGTGTCTTGTGTGTCCAGTTTGGACAGCATTCTGTTTGCAACTGAAACCAGGGCAATTTCTTGCCCAGTGATAGCTTGCCACATTTGAAGAAAACTTCATAAGGAGATTCTTCTATATTCATTACCTTCTTTAAGTAGAATGGGAGTGCGCCAGGAATAGACATGTCTCATTGATTTAAAAAAAGGCTTTTTATTAGTAAAACACCTTTAAATGCCATATTCTGTACGTCTCTGAGGTTTTTGCCAACCATCTATTTATAGTATATTTGAATTGTTTAATTCTAGCTGTTTACGATCTGTTTAATATAGGAAGCACATTTCTGTAATTAACTAAACTAGTATCTAACACTACCATTAATTTGATTGTTAGCTACTAAGTTGAATTTTTAAACTATCCTAAAGAGTTTCTAATAGCAGCTTTCAAAAATACTAGAATCTTACAGTGCATTTTTAAGAATTGCATAGGTACAAAACCTTAAACAAGAGTTGAAACATATATACTTAACATGTTGTAACAATAATGTAACTTTAATTTGCATAAATATGCAAGGTCTATACAAAATATAAAAATATTTTGCTTGTTGATGTTCTTTGTTCTAAAAGTAGATTTTATCTACCTTTCATTCTATTAATTTTATATTCCCCTTTTTTCACTTTATCTCTTCTCCCACTTTCTCCCTAACACTAGATATGAGAAAAAGAATATTAGAGGAAAGAAAAAGAAATAGAAAAAGGAATCCTTGAATCTAAGCTCCCGGTTTTTTGTTTGTTTGTTTCGTTCCTCTCCAAGACCATGACTTGTAATCACTTCCTTTCATGATGACAATCATCCACCATCCATTGAACAATCAAAGAACCATCCACCCCACATCTTAGGAATGGGGGTTTGCTTTCTTAGAATTGATTCCTGCTATCTGTAGGCATTGCTATTCTTTTTGGAGATTGGAATATGAAGATTGGAATATTGGTTTGTCTTAGAAAAGTTAGCTGTAACATTTGCTATCAACTCTTTGTGTGCTGGGAATGTTCAGAGTTTAAATGTTGCCAGGGTTGGGACAATCTGTGATGCTGGACAATGTAGCTAGACGTTTTGAAATTCTCTTTGATACAGAGTTTTGAGGAAACAGTATTGAGGCAATCTGATGTAAAGTCAAGCAGGATGCTGGAATAACTATGTCTCAGAATCTCAGCATCCTTTTCAACATCTTCAGCATTCCTGAGGGTGAATCTGACCAGGACTATTTTACCTTCATCAGTGTCTATAAATATATAAATTTCCACAAATAACATACATTTCTGCAATGATATATCTATGGAATGTACAATGTGTACAGGTCAGGTAAAGAAGAGTCTCTGTTCTCTGTTTGCCTTCTTCCTCTCTTTATAAGTTAGTTTAGATTGTATAACCAAAATATAATATAAATGTTTATTTTTGTCATTTCAAATAATGGCATGATTACATCCTGAGGCTTCTGTAGCCAACATTACTTATTGGCTATACTTAACTGAAGTTCTGTCTGGGGAAATTCTCATATCTCAGCCAGTCTCAGAGCTGTTCCCATGTAAAGGGATGAGAAATACATGTTACCTGTTTTGTTTGCCTTCTTAATATCTTTCACATCTGCAGTCAGGATCTTCATGGGTCTCTCCCATCAAATCTGATTTTTATCAATTAAAAGAGAATGCACAGCTTTTATCTTCCTGTGGAAACAAATACAAAATCTCTTCATCAGCATAACAGGCTTTCTTCTTTCCATTCTTAAGTTAGGGAATCTTTAACATAAATACAGTATTTTATTTTAGTAGTTTTCCTCCTAATCCAGTATCTCTGCAGCTGTTGGTTTTTGTTCATTAACATTAAAACATTTAAAGTTAAAAAAGCATTATGTAATCTTTCTCTGGGAGATTCCATATTTTCTTTAAAGGGTAGCTAGATACTTTTATAATCATTTGACCTGTAGGGTTGCAAGATATACCTGTAACATGGTCTATGCCATAATGTCTAAAAAATTTTTGCATTTTAGTGGATGCATAGGTTTGAGCACCATCAGCTTCAATTTGCAAAGGTATCTCTAAGATAGCCACCATCTCTGATAAGTGTATAATCTCAGAATCATCCTTTTCAGAGTTCAAGGCAAAAGTCCATGGGAATTTTGAACATGTATCAATTACATAATGTATCAACATATGAATATATTTAAAATTTTCAAATTCTCTAAGGTTACATTAAACATAACTAGTACTCTTAGCATATTTTTGTCTGCATGACATTCTAATTTCTCAAACTTTTGTTTATTTTTCTTATCTGGATCTACCATTTTTTTTCTGCTGTCATTGTAGGCTACGGATTGGATTCTTCTGAAGATTCTTTATTCTGATTAAAAGAAGCCTCTAATTTCTGTTCTATAGCATGTAACCTAGCATTCTATCTTTCAGGCTTCCTTACTTAAGTCTGATTTATCCTGATCTTTCTTAAAGAAGATATATAAGATTACAATGATAACTGAATATGTAACTATTTCCAGCTCCTAAACCCCTAAAAATGGGCTTTCTACCCAAGATTTTATCTAATACCTGAATCTTTTTGCTTTAAGCTTGGATTTCTGTCAAAGTTTGCATTACATGCCTACCACATTCAACACTATTTGCTGCTGTGGGCTTTTCCCCCTGCACCCCAATTCCCTAAATAATGATTCTGAAACTTATGGTTTATGAATAAATGCCTGGCCACAAGTTTTGGCTTGTTCTCCAACTAGCTTATTACTTAGTTAGCTTGTTCATACTACTCTATGAGTGTCACATGGCTGGTTATGTCTCTGTCTCCAGAGAGCTCTCTGTGAATCTCTCCATGTTTGACCTTATCCCAGAGTTCCTCTCTCCCTACCAGAACTCCCACCTCCTATTTCCTACCTCAGCTGATAAGCCATCAGCTTTCTGTTGAGAGGTGATGCTTCCCTACAGTATACAAAAGATTCTCTCCACACTTAACAGTCCTACTGTTTCGTTAGATTTCACTCTAATCATTCATATATTTCTCCTATAATTAAGAAACTTTAATCTATTGATGCTCACTGCTTATGTATAGAAGCATAATCAATTTTCATGTACTGACTTCTTAGTCCAATACCTTGATAAACCTGCAGATTATTTCTAGTAGATTTTCATGAATCTTCTACAATTGTTACAGGAATCCTGTTGATATTTGTAAGAAAATTCTACTGTACTTCTTTCTTGCCTATCTGAATACCTTCATTTCCTTAGTCGTCTTTCTGAGCTGAGTAGATTCTTCAGGAAAATGTTCAAAACACTCTGTGAGATCAAACATTTTTGGTTTTTATAAAAGGATCAATGTTCCCCATGAATAATCATGCAAATCATTTTCTTAAATGATCTTTGGAATACTAAATTATTTGAGAAATTTGACCATTTTATTATCTCTGTTATACTTCCCTGCACAACCTTTGATGTTCTGATATTCAGGATTTATAAGACCTTTTATAAAAAATCAGTTTAACCTTAAGTGTATAAATTCATTTTAATCTTTTCAAGTGATAAAAATTATTCTAGTGAGAATTTTGTATTTTGTTTTCAATTTCATTGGTTTCTGTTCCCATCTTGATTATTTTCATTCCTTTGTTTTTATTAGATCATACTTCCTATATTTTGTTAAGAGTTTTGATGCAAAAATTTATTCATTCATTGCCTTAGCTACAGATACAGTGAACAACTTAAATAATGTTTTTGTCCTATTTTATTTTTGAACCCTTATTTTTTCTATTGTCTTAATCCCCAAATGTTTGTGGGTTTCCTTAGTTACTCCTACTTGTTTTAGCTTCATTTCTTTGTGTTCAGAGGATCCACACCCACATGCACACACACTCACACAAACATATACACACATACAGATTCACATACACTCACACAAATACATACACTCACATACATACAGACTCAGATACACACACTCATATACATACATACTCACACACATACATACTCACATAAACATTCACCCATATACACATACTCATACAAACATAACACACTAATATACACATACACACACGCACTTACACACACATGCACACACATACACATATACACACAATCACCCACACATACACAGTCACATACATACACACACTCACACACACACACAAATACACACTCACATGCACAGACACTTACACACATACACACTCACATACACACATACGTGCATACAAACACATTTTAAGCTATCTTAAAGTTACTAAGTTTTCTAAACACATAATTTACCTTATTATCCTCCTGATGCTTGAACATGTTCAGAACACCTTCAACTGTTTGCTGAGTTTCTGTTTTATAAGGCCCCATGTTCTTGCTAAGCCTCTTTTCTACCATATTAAGTTGAAACTTCAATCTTTTGAGTTCCCAATTGCATGTTCTACCAAGGTTGCAATATGCTTAAAGATCTGTATTTAGCTGTATTTGTTAAAATATTCATTTTTCTATGCTAAATAAATCCCTTTATTGTGGAGAAAGTAACTTTTACTCTTTTTATTTTCTTTGTTATAGCCATAAATGCCACTTTGTACTGCCTATGAATTCTCAGATGTGTAGATTTCCACTGGAGTATGAGAATAACAGATTCTCCCTTCTTTGATTGAAACAGATAATTTTTTCTCATGCTATACCCTGATTACAGTATTCTCACCCTCTACTGCTCTCAATTTCTACTTAATTAAAAACTTCATTAGCATCACTTGACAGGTTTGGAGTTTCACAGGCCAGGCACATGACTTCTAACCTTTGCACTTCTCTGAATATTATTACCTTCCAAACCCTTTTTTTATTAGATATTTTCCTTATTTACATTTTAAATGATATCTCCTTTCCCATTTTCCCCTCCAAATTAAAAACCCCTGTTTCCTCCCCCCTCCCCTGCTCACCTACCCACCCTCTCCAACTTCCTGGCCCAGGTATTCCCCTACACTGAGGCATAGAACCTTCACAGGACCAAGGGCCTCTCCTCCTATTGATGACCGACTAGGTCATGCTCTGCTACATGTGCAGCTGGAGCCATGAGTCTCACCATGTGTACTCTTTGGTTTGTGGTTTAGTCCCTGGGAGCTCTGAATGTACTAGTTAGTTCATATTGTTGTTCATCCTAAGGGGCTGCAAACCCTTCAGCTCCTTGGGTCCTTTGTCTAGCTCCTCCATTGGGGATCCTGTGCTCAGTCCAAAGTATGACTGTGAGCCTCTACTTCTGTATTAGTCAGGGACTGTCAGAGCCTCTCAGAAGACAACTATATCAGGCTCCTGTCAGCCAGTACTTGCTGGCATATGCCATAGTGTCTGTGTTTGGTGATTGAATATGGGAAGGATTGCCAGGTGGAGCTGTCTCTGGATTGTCCTTCCTTCAGTCTCTGCTCCATAGTTTGTCTTTGCAACTCCTTCCACGGTATTTTGTTCCCCCTTCTAAGAAGGATTGAAGTATCCACACGTTGGTCTTCCTTCTTCTTGAGTTTCTTATGGTTTGTGGATTGCATTTTGGGTATTCCGAGCTTCTGGGCTAACATCCACTTCTCAGTGAGTGCATACCATTTGTATTCATTTGTGATTGGGTTACTTCCCTCAGGATGATATTCTTCAGATCCATCCATTTCCCATGAATTTCATAAATTCATTGTTTTAATAGTTGAGTAGCACTCTATTGTGTAAATGTACCACATTTTCTGTATCCATTCCTCTGTTGAGGGACATCTGAGGGTTGTTTCCAGTTTCTGGCTATTATATAAATAAGGCTGCTATGAACATAGTAGAGCATAGTGCTATTACATGTTGGAGCATCTTCTGGTTATATGCCCAGGAGTGGTATAGTTGGGTCCTCTGGTAGAACTATGTCCAATTTCCTGAGGAACTGTCAAACTGATTTTCAGAGTGGTTGTACCAGCTTGCAATCCCACCAGCAATGAAGGAGTGGTCCTCTTTCTTCACAACCTCTCCAGCATCTGCTATCATCTGAGTTTTTGATTTTAGCCATTCTGGCTGGGGTGAGGTGGAATCTCAAGATTGTTTTGATTTGCATTTCCCTGATGACTAAGGATGTTGAACACTTCTTTAGGTGCTTCTCAGCCATTCAGTATTCTTCAGTTGAGAATTCTTTGTTTAGCTCTGAACCCCATTTTTTAATAGGGTTATTTGGTTCTCTGGAGTCTAACTTCTTGAGTTCTTTGTATATATTGGACATTAGCCCTCTATCAGATGTAGGATTGGTAAAGATCTTTTCCCAATCTGTTGGTTACCATTTTGTCCTATTGACCATGTCCTTTGCCTTACAGAAGCTTTGTAATTTTGTGAGCTCCCATTTATCAATTCTTGATCTTAGAGCATAAGTTATTGGTGTTCTGCTCAGGAAAATTTTCCCTGTGCCCATGTGCTCAAGGCTCTTCCACACTTTCTTTTCTGTTAGTTTCAGTGTATCTGGTTTTATGTTGAGGACCCTGATCCACTTGTACTAGAGCTTTGTACAAAGAGATAGGAATGGATTGATTTGCATTCTTCTACATGCTAACCAGCAGTTGAGCCAGCACCATTTGTTGAAAATGCTGTCTTTTTTCCACTGGATGATTTTAGCTCCTTTGTTGAAGTTCAAGTGACCATAGGTGTGTGAGTTCATGTCTGGGTCTTCAATTCTATTCCATTGATCCACCTG
>JADRCC010359399.1:0-10545 GCA_019843855.1 Hylomyscus alleni
GTTCTATTGAGGTGTGGAGAGGTATGGGGGAAGGGGGTACCTCTGCTGATCCATGCTGAGGCATCCCTTCCCCCTGAGGGAGAAGCCACATAACAATGTAGTATAGAACCAAACCAGTGTAGTTGTAGAACCAAACAAAGGTGGTCAAAACAAGTCTATAAAATGATTCTTAATATTGTACTATAGTCAGAGATTGGTAACGTCTCATCCTCAACAGAGGGGCTTCCTCTACACTAGCTAATAGCCGAGGCAGAGACATTATAAGGAGGGAGAGAGTCAAAATTGGAAGTCTCCCCTTCTGGGCTGGGGGAATCTGGAATATCCATGAAGGGGTAAGGAAACACTGAGGGAATCAGAGGAAATGTTTGGCCCCAGAAGAACATGACTCACCGAACCAACTAAGCAGAGCACCTACGGGTTCATAGAGTTGGAAGTAGAAGAAGCAGGTTCTCTGAGAATGTTGTGCTGTTAACTTGTTTTTCTGGGACTCTTAACTATGGGAGTAGGTAGAGTCTCTCCAACTCTTTAGTCTACTCTTAGAACTCTTCCTTTTGGGATACCTGGTCCAGATTCATTATGAGGGCTTTTGCCTGGTCTTATTATGTTTGTTTTGTTTTGTTTGTTTGCTGTTGCTGTTTGATTGCTGTCTCTTGGAGACCTGTTCCTTTCTGATGGGAGATGGAAAAGGAGTCGATCTGGAGGAGAAAGGGAAGGTTGAGGGTGTTGGGAAGAGTGAAGGGTGGAAACCTGGGGTTTGAATGTATTGTTTGAGAGAAGAACCTCTTTTCAATTTTATGTATGTATATATTCAATTATACATATGTATATATGTATGTGTGTGATATATTATAATTGAATATGTATTTGTATATATGTACATATGCATATATATGTGTATATATCTACATATACACACACACACATATATATATACTGTCATATGTTATGAACACAGTATCTATTACTTAAAATGCAAACACATTGTGCTTTTGAACCAAAACACAACTTAAAAAAAATTAATGCTGATTTTCAAAGGCTTATTTTCTTTCCTTTCTGTTCACTCCTGTTTACATTGTATTTGATATCATCCTGTTTTTCTTCATGTCTTATATTACTTACACAACCTCTAGTTTTCCTGTTTTGTTTTTACATGATTTGATCTTGCTATTCTTTGGTGGTTGGTTGATTGGATTTGTTGCCATTTTCTTGGGTATTCTTGGCTTGAATGTAACTGGCCACTTTCTACATTGGCCAGTTTTTCCATCTGTTTGTAGATGAAGCCAGTATCATCTAGGTCCTTTCAACTCTTGAAGGATTAGCAAAGCCAGTTGTTTTTATACCATGTATTAAAATTAGGAGATGAGTCTAAGCCTGTTCTCTGACCTGATGTCATAAAGTTTTTACATATACCTCATAAATATAAAATTCACTACAAAAGATCCATTAATAGTGATGTCTTCCATCCAAGTGGGGCAACAGATGCAGATTATGTGTAAATCCCTTCAAGATCCTTTGGAATGAGTTCCAACTTCATTGATGCTCACTTCGGGAGAGATTCAGGACTGTGCTAAATTTATTTGAAAATGAAACTCCTCTAGGGAGTAACAGTGAACCACGTATAGCCTGGCTCTGTATTAGTATCTATCCTAAAGTTTGCCTACATTTTTCAAAGATTAAAAGTATTTGCTCTTGAAGCCCAGACTTATACTTGCCTCATTTGTTTTCCAAACTCTGTGTTAAAGCTTTCAGATGTTCCTTAAAACTGTTCCAAACTCATATGGTTCAAACTTATCTTCATTTTCAAATAGGAGAATTTTCTTAAACTGTAGGAAGCTTTTGAACTACCTTTTTCTTCATTTTTTACAGTTTTACATTTTTACAGATTATAAATTAATAGCAAATCATTGTGAAAATTTTGAAAGTGGAATATTATGTCTCTATTACCATCCATATTTGTAATGTAGTTAATTGTGGATGTTTAATTGTTTTCTAATCTATTTAAACTCCCAAAAAAGTACTATTTATGTATTATAAAGCAATCTATAGTCATATACATCCCCAACTGACCACATCAAGTTTTCTGACATCTTTGCTACATTAGTAAGGGGGAATATATATTTCACAGGTGCTTACAATTTCTAAGTAAATATGGTTTTGAGTTATTATAAAATATTGTAATGAGAAAGTTGCACATTAAAATTATTAACACTTTTTGCACAATAGGAAAAAAGAGAAGATGTGGGCTGAACAAAGAAAGAAGCCAGTGTTTTCCTTAGACTTTTTGTATTTAGTAAAAAGTAAATATTAAAAGAAAGTCCTTCACTTTCACTGAGACTCCACTTAGCCAAGAATATTTACAATACTGGTTAAATTATATTTCATAATTATGGGATTTTTAAAGTAACATCACACAGTAAGCAATTGTGGTTGAATGCAGTTCCATTGATTCAGGGGCTTTTATAAACACGTACAAATACATGAAGTAAATTAACCATGACTATGTTAGTTCAGGGAAGAAACAGCACTTCTGTATGTCACATATGGAAAAATGAAAACATCCAGATGAAGTTAATGTCGTTATCTGGTTTCTGAAAAGCAAAAATGATTGCACCACAAGGAGCCATGACTATAAAAAGCAAATTTAAATTAAAACGTTGAAAAAATTACTTTGTGGTCATGCAGTGAATTTTACATTCCACTTCATAGGCAGAACAAACTTTATATAAAGTCAGTGTCAAAAAAAAAATAATCTTGTATTTCCCTTCATATTCTTTAAAAATTTGACCATAAGAAGAAATCTTTTCATCTTCTCAGATGTATACAAATTATGAAATAGATGCAGAATGTGACCAAAGGAAAGCCCTTATGATTACTGCCCCACATAAATCAAGCCTAATAACGCTCAATATTGGCCTATAACAGTTAGGTTTAACACCTCGATTTACATATGTGAGTGCTCTGTTTGAACTATGAGACCATTAACCAAAAAATTATAGTGTTAAGATGTTTGCTAGATGTTATTCTAAAGTGCCAAATGTCCCAACCAAACTCTCAAATTACAGAGTGAAGAGCTGAGGTGGGTGAGAGTTTACTATTTTTCGGTGGAAAGGAAATCCCATTTTAGGGGAAGAAACCCCACTTCATACTTTGCATTGCTTTCCCCACACAATTGACATTCAGTTTCATGATTTGACATATCCAGTACATTTTGGATTTCTTCTCTTCAGTTGAAAGTATGATTTTCATCGTTTCTGGATCTAAATGAATGTTTTACCAATTATGCTGTGTGACATAAGAACACACAGGTAGAAAATAGTAAAATATATAGCCAATATCCAGTATATCAATTAACAAGGAGCCAAACTGGGGCTAGAGAGCAGAGCAGAGCAAAACCATTTACCTAATGGTCAGATGTTAAAAAGTGAAAGCTCAAAGGACCATGATGTATGATCAGCCCCCCGTGATCTAAAATGTTCCCTTAAGTCTCTGTATAATGATTCCGCTACCTCCAAGCCACACTAAGCTCTAAACCAACTCTTACCATCTGGGTATTTGGAAAATAGTCTATAAATTCTAAATGCAAACTATAGTAAGTTGGCTTTCAAATATTTTCACTATGTAAGAAACAAAATCAAAAAAGTTTCCTTAATCTATCATCAAAAGAGGCCCATGTCTGGCACGTTGTTTACAGGAACATATTTTGTCCCCTAGTGAGGACTTTCCAGCTATGATTGTATGAGATTATTATAATACTTTGCAACATGAACCTGCCCTTGGAATTCATGTGTTTATGATGTCCCTTCTGCATGGGATACAGCTGACCTTTGCAGCGCACAGTATACAGAACAAATTACTATGGGGATGGTCCAAAGTTAGACTATGGAAGGCGTGACTTCTACTCTGCTTGCTGGGGCATGAATATAGCAAAGCAGCACTACAGTGAGGACCTAATACTTCCTAGAAGACCAGGCAAAGGATGAAGATGGTTGGCAACCTTGTGTGCAAACCACCTTGGACCCAAACCCACCAGCCCCAGGCAGGTCTTCAATTGACTGCATTTTGACTGAAACCTCAGGAAAGAAGACACTGTAGCCCATCTGCTATAGCTACCTTTGGGTTCCTGAGACTCTGAAATTCCATGCTAATAAAATTGTATTGTTTGTCACTGCTAAGTATTGGCGCCATTTGTTGCTGAGCAATGAAAAATTAACACTGATTCAATCAATAAGGAGGACTATTCTAGCAGTGCACTTGAAAACGTGCACAAACTCTGGGTATGTCACATGGTAAAAATGGCAGCTGTGAACTTCCTCTTCTGATAGCAGATGTTGTAATGTCATTTAAAACTTAACAAGGGAAACCGATGATCCTAAAAGAAAACTTGATTTCCTTCTCAAATCTCAAAGGAAGAAATTGAGTTATCATAGTAGGTTTAACTTGCTCACTGTCTCAAATTTTGATCAATTTTTTTTCTTATTCCAATGTATTAAAGATACACTTTTTGTTTTTTGCTGTTGTCATTTGTTTATTTGATTTTTACTAACACTGAGAGTCCTAATTCCCTGAGAGACATTTACATCACTAGTTTTCTGCATGTTAATCTTATTGAAGATTAAAGAAAACAATAATTGTGTGACAACAGCTATATCCTAATTCCAAAGTTTATATATGTTATTTACCACATGCTCTTCTCCTGCAATATAAGGAAATTTCTAGCTTTCCAATTTTTGTGTCTATATTTTGAATCAATTTTTTTTTACATAAGAGGAATAACTTCTGATGGAAGGATGATTGGTCTCATTTTTCTCTTGTTCTGCCTAGTGATAAGACAAATGTACACATTCAATAATTTGGTTAAGTAAGAGAGCAAAACAATTGTAAAGTTTAGAAAGGAATTGGAGCTATATCTAACAGAGTCAAATAGCACATATTTGTACAACCACAATTACACTAGAGTAAATTATTAACAGACCAGCATGGTCATGCATTATGGTGATGTCCACTTTGGCATTGTATTCACTTAGTACATGTGCCAATCCCTAGCAGATTAAGTGCTACAATTGAATTTCTTAGCCATGAAAAATAGCCATTTCTATCTGCAACAGCAACTGATGCAATCTTAAAATTTGATTCTTTTAGCATAATTAAAACTTTTAAATATTTAGGCTGAGTTGTTTGTCTTACTTATATTGAATGAAGTTTCTGTGCCCAAAATTGTGTAAGTGCCCAATACTACCCACATAAGGCAGCCAAACTCAAGTGCACATTTGCCCTTTAAGTAATTATAATGGAACATGTTCATTGGCCTAATTTTTCTGGCCTGAGATCAGTAATGTAGTAAGAACAGATCCATTGAACTAATACCTTCTGGTCTCAGGACATTAAATTTTTAGAACAATAGGATTGTATATGCTAGATAATATAGTTATCACGGGGCCATCTGTGAAACCATGAGAAGGCTAACAGGATGACTGATAGGAGATTGAGCAATGCAAGCAGCTCCTGTGGAAAAGGAGAGGATTGCAGAGCCTCTGAGGGGGCGAGGGAAGATTGTCTTTCTTGGTTCTGTTTCGTGTGAAATTTGCCTGTATTTTAGTAACTACTCCTCTCTATGTAACATTCAATAACTCTTGGTCCTTTTTGTTCTTTATGGCTCAGAGTGGGTTTTTGTTCTTCCAACAACAACAAAAGTCAATTACAAAATACCTTTAGGTTACATGTAGAAGAGAATGGAAATCACAAATGAGTGAAGTAATATCAATAAAAATGAACACTGTGGCACTTGAGAAGAAAATAATAAAATTAACTTACTTATCTAAAGAGGCCTTTCAATAATCATTTCACTCATTATCACTGGTCAAACATTTTTGGTTTAATAGATGATTTCTAAATTAAGCCTTTCATACACATCTCTTGTCTCCAGGTCCTATCTACTTAAATATCAAATAACATTTTTTTTATTTAACAAGTTGAAAAATAAAACTTTTTATTCCATCCTGCATTAATTCTGTTTCAGTATTTTCTATTTTTGTGATACTACTCTTGTAACTATGCTGAAATATAAAGTTCACTTTGGGAGAATTTTATTCTCCCAATATTTATTAACTTATATATTTACTCTTCTAATTATACATTATAAATACATTACTTATATATTCATTAGAATAGATATTTACTTACGTATTATACTTATATACACATATACATATATGTGTATATATGTATGTGTATGTATATAAGAGGATAGGTATATATGTGTTTATGTATATATGTATATGATGTGTGTATATTTATATGTGTGTATATATGTGCATGTGTGTATATATGTATATGTGCACATGTATATATGTGTATGCATATATATATATCATATACATAAGTTTTATATATATACTTATATGTAACTTTTCATTAACATATTTTCTATCAACCATTTCAGTCTTGGCCTGCTTTCCAACACAGACCAACTGGTCCCTGCAGTTTTTAACCGTAGACATTTCCTTTATTTTTAGGCATACTATCCTGAGTAATTTTTATGTCTCCTCTGAATGCAGTCAAGGCAAGAGGTAAAGAGGCTCATTTCCTTATTCTCTGCTGTATATAATATTAACAAACGAGCCACGGTTCTGGAATCATTCCATCCTTTCTTTCCAGAGGTGAGCAGTATTGCCATGTGTTATTTTCCTCCTGGCCACCTTCAGACCATCTTTCTGCCTTGGACCACCCCCTGATTTCACCATCACAGGTCTGCTATGTCCTTTACCTTCTGCCAGTCCTTACTTCTCTATCAATTCATTCCTCTTTCTCTTTAATTCCCATTGAGTCTTAAAGTTCTGTTACTTAACTGAACATAACTTTTACATCATTCCTGGGTGGTCCCAACATTCGTATTTGAGATCTTCCTGCACCCTGCTATTAAGTCCCTTTGCTACTCTCATCTTTCCCTCTGCCAAACCTCAGTCACATTGTCCAAACCAACATGCCTTTTAGCATTCCAGTGTTTAAATTCTACTCTCTGACAATTATTTCCTTCATTATTCATCTACTTTAACATCTCAATTCTGAAGATCTTTTATCAACATTCAGCCCCCATTGGTCCTAGTTTACATTATATTATATTGCATATTATACATATATGTTATTATATGTTTTTACCTCCTTGCAGATGATTGGCATTTGCTACATCCTTACTCCCACCATCTCACTATCTTCACAGAATCCAGAGCCATTCAAAAAAACATTTTTAAATTTTTTCAACCATTAAAAAAACCAAAGTACTTTTCTTAAGGGAAAATACTTTATATAGTAGTCTACCAGAGTGAAATATTCTGTACCAATTCTGCTTTAAGATTGTCAGTGTATGGGACTGAAAGCATGCATCCATTAAATGATGAATGTAGGGAGTCCCTGTGAGCTACCTGGAAATTTATTTTTACCTTATCCATTCAGTCTCCTACTCTCCTATTAAACTATTTGATTCTTTCTTCTGTTTTCCCAAACCTTAAGCATACACCCACCTCAACTTGTTGCTTCCTGCTCTGAAAACAAAAACTTTCAAAGAAGCTTAATTTGCATAGCTTCTATCATATCTAGATGTAAATCCATACAACTGGTTTGTGTTCCATCTAGGTCAAAGAGAAAGTCAGCACTGGACTGCTTAAGATGCACTTCTCTGCACCGAAACTCACACTCAGTCCCTTCAGATCAGCATGCTAACTAAGTTCTCATCCTAACCTCTTTTTTCAACTTCCTCTTCCTTGTTAGGAAGTCCCATCAGTCTGCTAGCATGCTTTGACATCCTCCATCCTGCAGAAGCAGTGCTTCTATGGACAAACCTGCCTATATCTCTACTTCTTCCTTAGTCCCCAATTTCCCATGACTATTGTCTTCTCTTACAACCTCTGCTACCAATTTGTTTTTCTGTATTCTCTTCAACACACTTCAGGAAGACTTTAGCTAATATGAGTTTGTCCCTTAATGCCACTACAGCCTGTATAAGGCAAGCTACCTATGGATTCTCAAATTTTGCCTTATTTGCCCTATATTCATTATGTATATGCATGCTTTGAAGATTTCTCTTCATTTGTCTTGAGGATCCATTCTATCTTGTTTTCTCTTTCTATCTTTTTAGACTAGACTATTGACTCCCATTTATCCATTCTCACACAGAACCCTTTACATTATCAATTTCCAAACATTGGGGTAAAACTGAATAATCAGTCTTTTAATGATTTCTCTATCTGTAATCATGCTGTAGGTGCAATCTCAATAAATTTTAAAACTTTACCTTTTACATGACTCCCAAATCCTTCTCTCCAGGGTTGACCTAAATCCTTTAACCATAACTTAAATATCACCAACTTACTTATATTCACTATTTATATATCTAAAATATCAAAATCAACATGTGAAAAATAAAAACCTTCAATCATACTAATCACTTTAAAATATTAATTCAAATTGATTTCATAGTTCAGTGAATAAACTTTATTTCTTTTTTAGATAAAATGTTAGTAATAAATAATTCATCAATTTCTTCCACTATATATCCAAATTGAATTCAAATTCTACTAGTAGATAATAAAAATATACAAAATGTGAGTGAGCATTGCCTCATAAATGTTCTTTGCTTCCTCCTGTGCTACACAATTTGTTCTCTAGTGAGAAACTGGAAACAATTTTTTAAAAAGTCAACAAAGGAAATGCAAGCCCATAATCCTGGCTACACAGGAAACTTAAGATGAAAGAGGAAGTGATGGAGGAAAGACTGAAGGAAAGAAGAAGGAAGAAAGGAAGGATAAATATGGAGGAAGAAAAGTAAAGGAGAGAAAGGAAGAAAAAAGGAAAGAAGGAGGAAAGGGAAGAAAGAGACACAGAAAGAAAGGAAGAAAGAGACAAAGAAAGAAAGAAAGAAAGAAAGAAAGAAAGAAAGAAAGAAAGAAAGAAAGAAAGAAAGAGGGAAACAAAGAAAGAAACAAAGAAAGAGCAAAAGAGGGGAAAGAAGGAAGGCAGGCAGGAAGGCAGAAAGGAAAAGAAAGTGGGGAGGATGGAAGGAGAAGAAGGGAGAAAGGAAGAAAAGAAAGAAAGAAAGAAAGAAAGAAAGAAAGAAAGAAAGAAAGAAAGAAAGAAAGAAAGAAAGAAAGAAAGAAAGAAAAGAGAGGAAGAGAAATTAGGAGAAAGAAGGAAGGGTGGGAGAGAGAGACAGAGAACAAACTAAGATAAATGAGACAGCATCACCTGCCTCTTCCAAAGCCTCTAGAGGAACAGAATACTTCCTGTTTCACTGGAAGTGAAGATGGAAAAGCATGAGTATCAGATACTGGGAACTCCAAAGTTCCCAGGCCTGACAGGATTAACACCCTCCAAACACTGTACACTCAGTAACCCCACCGACTTCTGAATTGTGCCAAACCTACTCCCACCTCAGAGCTTTGGCACTAGTAGTTTCCTTTTCTCATAAAGTTTTTTTCTACAGACATCTGCAGTGGTAACTCATCCTCTCCCTTATAGAAGTTTGTGTTCACTCTGACGCTAACAAATCACCATCTTTGATTGATTTACATGAGAGGGAATACTGTATTAGACATAACTCATTCTATTCTTCCCTTCTCATTTCTCCAGACAACTGAATGTAAGCTGATATGATATATGACTCTGTTGTTGTGTTATTTTTATTTTTATACTGTTGACAATCTTTGTTCCTTGATCAAATTTCAACAAAATGAGAAAACTGTTTGGTAGTACCTGCATCTAATGTCTGTTAAAGATCCTAGAATACCATAGGTCATGCGTGAATATTGCATTAAAGATCTTGCCAGTGTAAAAATACAAGTTCTTATTTCTGTTCTGATTTGACTCACAAGAATAACATGACATAGCTAAAGCTTGTCAGAAAATGACTGTGAATCTATTTCAATGAAAGGAAATTACCTTCTCCTTGAAATCCTACACCGTGACCAACATCAAATAAGATTAACCTGTGCAAGTTTAAAGTAATGTCAACATTGCACATTCACAGAATGAAAATACACAAAATAGCCATCCTGTTACTGTGATAAATGTTTGCAAATGAAAATTTCTGTTTTCCACTAACATTGTGATTGTTGCTTTTCATTGTCTATTTGAATTTAGAATCACCATGAAAATAGAGCCATAGCATGGCTAGGAGGGTATTTCCAAAGCAGTTTAACTAAAGAGGCAAGACACGTCCTGAATCTGGAATGTGATGAGGTAAGATCCAAGACAGTATAAAACTGAGAAAGCAAGAATTGAACTCATGCTTTCAGTTTTGGAGGTAAGCACCTTACCTGATGTTTTAATCAGTGTTCTGTTACTGTGAAGAGATGCCATGAACACAGCAACTCTTTTAAAACAAATCGTGTAATTTATGCTTGCTTGTAATTTCAGAGTCCCATGGCAGGAAGCATGGTGGCATGCAGGCAGACGGAGTCCTGAAGAAATAGGGAAGAGTTATACATCCATATCCACAGGAAGCAGGAAGAAAGAGACATTGGGCCTGGTTTGAACTTTTGAAACCTCAAAGTC
>JADRCC010359626.1:0-15668 GCA_019843855.1 Hylomyscus alleni
GAACAAAAGAAAAGTATCTTGAAGCCAGTGAATACAATAGTTATTGATAAAGATAAGAACTACATTTGCAGCATGCTTGAGACAAACACTCAAAAGAAAATGGAGATAAACAGTAAGATGAATAGTGAGAGTTATTTTAGGATGATGGAAAAAAAAAGCAAAAGTTAGACAAAAGAACTTAATCTAGGGGTTTCAAACTGCAAGAAGCAGCCCGTGATTTGTGGGGAGTGGGGAGGTGAGCATAGCTCATAAACATGTGTCAAACATTCTCAGAATAACTTCGCAGGCAGTTTCTGCATTGAAGATGCATTTCATCAAAGAGGAAACAAACATACAGATATCCACCAGAATGTGTAATATGAAAATAAGCTCATTTTCAAAACTGAAAGTTTATTTTCTAAATGGAAATGAAAGGTTGAGCAATGCATTTCTATTGTCACGATAAACACTTGGATTTAACTAATGATTTCATTTATATCTAGTTAGAATTTTATGACATTTTCATTTTCTTTCTTTAATTTAATTTATTAAAATGTGAGTGTTAACTTCAATTGATATGGAAAGTGAAACAATGCTTAGAATATTACATAATTTATCCAAATTCATAGAATTTAGAATTAGAATCTGAATCTAATCAGTTTGCTGATTTTTCTTTCAGTATGAACAAACAAACAAATGTGTGCATGCTTTGAATATGATATTTTATATTTATTTTATTTTATTAACTGTCATTAATTAATTAATTAATTAAATTTATTGTTTGAGACAAAGTATCTTCATGTATTCTTGGCTGTCCTGAAACTCACTGTATAGACTAGACTGGCTCCAGACTCACAGGCTATTCTCTATGCCCTAGATGTAGGAGTTGTATTATAGATTTCTCAATTGTTGTTAGATGTCCCATGGTCAGGTCAGTTGTTCTTTGCATTCTGACCATTATGGACCTTTACATTTGTCATTGTTAATTACAAAAAGAAGCTTCTTTCATGAGGGGTGAGACCTACAAGTATTTATGAGTATGGAATAAGTATTTATTTATTTATTTATTTATTTATTTATTTTGATTTTTCGAGACAGGGTTTCTCTGTATAGCTCTGGCTGTCCTGGAACTCACTCTGTAGACCAGGCTGGCCTCGAACTCAGAAATCCGCCTGCCTCTGCCTCCCAAGTGCTGGGATTAAAGGCATGCGCCACCACCGCCCGGCTTTAATAAGTATTTAGAATACAGGCAGAAATTATATTGGTTTAGGAAAATAGCAGCAGTAGGTTCTCCTCTGGTATTGATGACCTTTCCAGTCATGGGTGGTTTTCTAGGTTTAAAGTATAGGCATCAATTCCTTCTCATAGTGTGGACCTTCCATTTAACCTACCACTGTTGGTTACTGCTAAGATAAAACTGCCAGTATTGCATCTTTGGGGATATCTTGCAAGCCAGTTCTTGTTGGGTTACAGATGGGTTGGGTTAGGTGTGATTGCTTCTCCCTTGACAGCTTGGTTAGCACCTCTAGGTTCTGTGAGAGTGAGGCCTCACTAAGAAGACTTCCAGGTAAGTTCCAGGTAGATCTCTCCAATCCCTGTCTTCCAAGTGTATGATGTCTTCAGAAGCAAAGTCTTATCATCAAGGTCTGGGAAGTGAGCAGGAGAGATGGCAATAATCTGGAGTCTTTTGTTAAGATTTTGCACTCCTCCATCCAATCAGCAACTTGAAGGAAGTTTGCTGTGCATAGAACTGGGATTTTTGTTAGTGTATGGAAGATTAGTATCACTTCATGTGATATAATTACATTTATACTACACTTTAGATTAGCTTATATAATAATATGCTTTTTCAAACCATCTTAGTGTTATTTATTTCTCTTCCCTCTTTCTCTTTCTGAATTATATTTCCTTCCCTTACAATTCCCCTGTTCTCATTTTTACTTAATTTATTTATCAAATCATTAACAAACAACCAATAAGCAACAATAACCTTTGGAATCTGGACATACAAAGGGTGAACATAGAGATAAAATCAGTATCTTTGAGAATCTGAAAGTGTAATGGACATTATGAAGTAGAAACAATATGAATATGTACATGTGTATATCAACTACACAACACCAAATGACATTATGAATGAAATTATATAAATGAAACAGTTCTTTGTCTAAATGCGGGACCTCATGAAATTTTCCCTTCTACTTTAACTGGCCATTGATGTTGCCTTTTCCCAGACCTGTTTATTCAGTGATTTGAAGAACAGACTGTTTCACAACAGATTTTCTGTAGTTCTGGCTCTGAGAATTCACTCCCTCTTAAAAGATGTTCCCTGAGTCACATATGCAGGAGCTGGGATATAGGTGTATCAACTGTGGCTGGGCTCTCTGCAATTTACTGATCTTCATTGCATACAGTTGTGGTTTTTCATGATTCATTCTATTTGTTTTCAGGATAGTCATCTTTGATGAGGGGTGATAGTAACACTTAGCTGTGAGTCTAAGGACAAGATTTAGCATGTAGTAAGGAACTATTCATTTCTTAGCAAGGTGGTGGCGGTGGATTCTTTTCTAAAATTCATGACTTCACTAGCATTGGCAAGTTCTCCAATACCAGGCATGATTTCCCTCCTGTTGAGTGGGCATCAAGTCGAACTAGATAGCTATTGATGTGTGAATGCTATCATTCACATGCTAGTAGTATCATATGCTACTGATATGTGAATGCCACTTCTTGCTCTCTTATTCATCATTTGCCATGCTGGTAATTGTCATGGCTTATAGGTGTAGCAGTTATGTAAGACTGTTTAATTGCTTCTCTCCCTTGGCAGTGTGCAGAATAATTTCTGGAACCATGGGAGCTGGACTGCAGGGACAATGCCACATCAGATCCAGCTCAGGTCATCTGAGTCCTGGGTTCTAAGAATATGGTGTCTTCAGATATTGGCACAGAACCTCAGCTCTTGAGACATAACCAAGAGTTCCATTTATTATCTGTATGTTTTGGAGTTACTTGGATTACTCTGACCAACCATTCTAAAAGAGCTTTGACATGCTTAGTAAAAGGATTTTTGTTGGTGTAATATTCTTATGAGGAGCATCGTCACCCCAAGTGGCTTAACTTCCTTTCAAATATATATTTTATGTAAGTGTATATATGCATAACCTTAGGTAAATATAAAATGACTCCTTGAATGTTAATTGTCCCCCATTCTCCATTCTCCTTCAGAACTTCCCTCCTGTTAGTTGTAGCTGCCTCCATGTTGCTTTGTCTAACTTCCTATTTCATTCTTTGGCCAGCTTATTCTGCTATCATGGTTAAATCTCTTATACATATACCTAGCTTTTTCAACTTGAACATGGAATTAATTGTGGATAAGTATGACTGAATTTCAAGTATTGTTTTACCAAACTTCTGAGCTTAGTGCACTAGAACACAGGCCCTGGAAACCACTATTCTGATTGAGAGTCAGGAATCTATGCACAACCCGTTAGAAGAAATAGGGAGGAAGTTTGGACTTCCTTGGTGGTCAAAATGGAAAACTGTTACGTTGGTCATAGAAAGGTGAGGTCAAGGTTGCAGTAGATTCTTACCATCTGCTTGGTGGGTTTCTGCTTGAGTTATGTTCAATTTTTTTCCTAAATGCCTAATAATAATTAAAATTTATCCTTCAACCCCTATAGCAGTGTTGGGTATATTGCAGTGTCCTATCAAAGCATGGTTCAGGTCATAATTCCAGCTGTGTCATTGTTTCCTGTACTTGTGAACAACCATATTAAACCCTGCTCCTGTCCTTGACTTGAGGAACTGTTAAGTTCTTTATCTAAGAGCTCTCCATCACTAGCTCCCTTTCCTTGGGTACATTTCACACTATGTCCTTCTGTTTATGCATGTGACTTCAGAGGTGGGTCATTCAAGTAATTAAGAAGAATTATTTATATAAAGTCAGGGGAAATCCTTTATGAAGAAAGATATTTAAAACTCAAGAAACAGATAACAATTTTCTTTTCCCCCTCATGTCTTAAGAAACAAATTGAAGTAGGAAAAGAAGCAAAAACATTTGAGGTAGTGACCCCATTGAACAGCTTCACACTAAGAAAAGACAAAAACAAAGGAATGGGAGCAGGGCATGGAGACACTTGCCTATAATTCCAGTGGTAAGCAAGATAAGGCACAGGAGTTATGCGAGTTATAAGCCACACAGTATTGACCCTGAATGAGAGAGAAAGAGACAGAGAGACAGAATCAGAGAGAGAGAGAGAGAGAGAGACAGAGACAGAGACAGAGAGACAGAGACAGACAGAGAAACAGAGAAAGAGACCCAGAAAGAAATTCCAAAAAGCCTGGCTATTGATGGTAAGATGTGGTAAAAGCAAGAGCAGTAATATTTTGGTTAGAGATACTAGAAATATTTGGAAAAGATGAATTATTTCTATTAGCAGTTTTCTTAGTAGAGAAAATAAGACTACTCTTGTAACAATGAAACATACTCTAGGGTAGGCAAACAAAACTTGAAATTCAGTGTTGCACACACAACAGTGAGTGATGCAGTCTGTTGTGCAGTTGTCATGGCTGTTGTTAGGGGAATCGTCTTGGAGCTATGGGAGCCAATAATCCTGTCATCAACAACTACACTGGCTTAATTGGATTGGCTTACTTATTCCATGCCACTGCTTAAGACTTAGCTTCTCTTTTATCTCAGGTTTATTTAAATTAGAAAAAGAAAAAAAAACAAGATCATATTTTATAATCAGAGGACTGATATTTCCTATAGAAGCCAGTTAGTAATAATATTGAGGTAATTTCATTTTAACATATTTTTTATAATTCTCATTTACTGCACATATGATACTGTCTCTATATGGAAATGAGACATTAAAAGAGATATTAAAATGACTTTGTTTTGAGGGAAAGAAAAGTCAATACAGTCTGGTTGTCACCCTCAATAGAACACATGCTTTCAGCCTTAGTTATTGTTTCATTGCTGTGAAGAGACACCATGCCTATGGCAATTCCTATAAAAAACATCATTTAATTGTACCTTGCTTACAGTTTTAGAAGTTTATTCCATTGTCATCATGGTGGAAGCACGGCGTCATGCAGGCAGACATGCAAGAGAGGTAGCTGAAAGTTCTACATTTGGATCTGAAGCCAGCAGGAAAAGAGAGACTGGGACTGGATTGGAATTTTAAAATTCCAAAGCCTCCCCTCAATGATACATTTCCTCCAAGAAGACCACATCTATTCCAACAAGACCACACCCACTAATCCCTTTCAAGTAGTGCCACTTTCTGAAGACAATGATTTCAAACATATGAGATTGTCATAGGCATTCTTATTCAAACATCACATTCCACTCTCTGGCCTCCATAGGTTTGTAGCTATACCATAATGCAAAAATGGATTTATTTCAACTTCAAAATCCCCATAGTCTATTAAAGTCTCAATATTATTTAAAAGTCCAAAGTTCAAAGTCACTTCTGACACTCAAGGCAATCATTAACTGTAAACAGTATACAGTCAAAATCAAAACCTGAACACACACTTCTAACATACATTGGCACAGAATATAGTCTACCATTTAAATAGGGAGTAAGTAAGGCTTACTCGACCAAAAAACCCACTGGGAAAACTCCAAACTAAGCATCTCCATGTCTAATGATAAAGGGCTCTTCCGTTCTTCAATCCTTTCAGCTTTGTTGACTGCAATACACTTCCATCTCTTGAGCATTACTCCATTCTCTGTTATCAGCTCTCAGTGGTAGGCATCCTGTAACTCTGGGATCTTCGACATCTTCAGATCTCCCACAAAATCCAGGCTTCACTTTCACAGCTTCTCTCAATGGCTTCTAAGGACCTTCATGCAGTGATTTCCCCTGACACGTGCCTGGCTTCACTGGTTTTCTTAGTCATGGAGGGAGATTCCGTGGAGGAATCTCTTCCTGGTATCCTTGACTCCAAAGCGAGAACTGTGTAGCTGAGTGTGTGAAGTTTGACTGCTCTCTGGGGTTGGAACATGGCCCTTTTGTTCAAACACATTTTCATCAGCTTGCTGTTTTCCATGGTATCTGTCATTGCTTACAATTTTCTTTAATTCTTCTTCACAAATTGAAAGCTTAACTGGGTGGGGTCTTTCTGCTAAGTTACTATTCCCTCTGCTCCATTTAGGATCAGGTTTTTCTTTAACTTTTTAGCTCCTTGAGCACTGGATTCAGATGCTTTATATTTCCTGTGGCTCCTTTTCACCTCCAACTGTATGTACAGTTCTCATATTTCCTTGCTCATCTCGCTCATTCTCATTAGAGATCTGCATGAAAGTGGCCATGGCCACTAGTAACCACACAACAAAGGTAATAATAGGCTATCTTAAAATCTTCCCTAACACGGTTAATCCAAAACTCTTCAATTTAGTCTCAGGCCAATTTATTGAAGAAAGCTTGAAAGCAGCTACATTTTCCACCAAGTATCATAAGAACAATCTCTAGACCACTTAGTAGTATTTTTCTTCTCTGAAACTTCTTGAGTTGGGTCTCACAGTTAAATAGCGCTCAGCACTGTCTTTCTTGCCCCTAAGAACATGACTTATTAAGGCCCACTTAAATGTTTCAACTGCTTTCCTAATCTAAAGTCCACATTTTTTTTTTTTTATTTTAACAAGAAGCATAGCAAGGCCTGACACCGCGATACATAACTCCTGCTACTAACTGAGGCCTTAGTCAGTATTCTGGTGCTGTGCAAACACTAGGACCATGGCAACTCATATAGGAAAGCACTTAACTGGGGCTTGCTTAAGGTGTCAGAAGTTTAGTCCATTGTCACCATGGTGGAGAACATGACAGAATTCAGGCAAACATGGTCTGGAGAAGGAGCTCAGAATTCTAGTTCTCCAGGCAGCAGAAAGAGAGAGACACTTGTACTGGCTTGGGTTTTTGAAAACCCAAAGGCCATCTTCAGGGACGCACCCCCTCCAAGAAGACCACACCTACTCCAGCAAGACCACATCCACTCCAACAAGACCATACCCATAATCCCTCTCAAGTAGTCCCAAGTGGTCAAATATATGAGCCTATGAAGTCAATCTTTGTTCAAACCACTACATATTCCCTGCTTACTGAAATCTAGCATTCAGCATTGGAATACAAACAGGCAATCCTAGAAACAGTGTAAAATGAAACAGTTTAGGTGAAAGATATGAATGAGCAGATATTTATATTTAAATTTACTTAATCTTTATTTCTGAAAAGGGAAAATATATTGTTTATAAACACTGGTTCTCTTCTCATCAGCCTCTCTTTCCAGGTTTGCTTAAGCCTATCTGAGCCTGATGGAAGGTATGCTTTGCCATGTTTGTATCAGCACTTGATTCTGGGGCATTTAAAAGAGAAGTAATGAATTATACAAATATATATTTTCTCTAATCACTAATTTTTATATTGAAAAGTAATGAGGACTTTTTTTTACTGCTCTGTAAATTAACTTAAATATACCATATGAAATATATAAACATATATTCATGTATGCAGTTACAAAGGCGAGATATGTTTTTTATACAAATGTATGTGCACTTTGACAGAATGTAATGTTTTTGTCCCATTTTTTTTATTACTTTTATTTCTGTCCTCCCACAGTTCCTCATCCCATTCCTCCTTCCCCCTGTCTCCTAGAGAATGTTCCCCCGCCCATGCCATGCCTCTCCACTCCCTGGGGCATCAAGTTTACTGAGGGTTAGGCACCTCTTTTCCCACTGAGGCCAGACCAGGCAGTCCTCTACTGCATATGTGTTAGGAGCCCAGGACCAGCTCCTGTAAGCTGCCTGTTTTGGTGGCTCAGTATCTGAGAGATCTCAGGGGTCCAAGTTAGTTGATACTGCTGACTTTCCTATGGGGTCACTGTTCTCAGATCCTTCCATCCTTTCACTAATTCAACCTCAGGGGTCCCCAACTTCAGTCCAATGATTGGGTATAAGTATCTGTGTCTGTCTCAGTCAGCTGCTTGTTGGGTCTCTCGGAGGACAGCCATGGTAGGCTCCTGTCTGTAAACACACCATAGCATCAGTAATAGTGTCAGGCCTTGGAGCCTCCCCTTGAGATAGATAACAAGTTGGACAGGTCACTGGATCTCCTTTCCATCGGTCTTCATCATTTTTGTACCTGTAGTTCTTTTAGACAGGAACAATTCTGGGCAAGTGTAAGACCAAGAAAATGGAGAGATCTCCCATGCTAATGGCTTGGTAGTAAAATTGGCTGGTCAGTGGTGGTGCATGCCTTTAATCTCAGCACTTGGGAGGCAGAGGCAGGCAGATTTCTGAGTTTGAGGTCAGCCTGATCTACATAGTGAGTTCCAAGACAGCCAGGGTTGTACAGAGAAACCCTGTCTTGAAAAACAAAAACAAACACAAACAAACAAACAAACAAACAAACAACCACATAGTAAAAATGGCCATCCTACTAAAAGCAATCTACAGATTCAATGTAATCCCTATGAAAATTCCAACACAATTCTTCACAGACATGGAAAGAGCAATTCTCTATTTCATATGGAAAGACAAACAAACAAAAAACTCAGGATAGCAAAATCAGCTCTTAACAATAAAAGAATGTCTGGGGGAAATCACCATCTCTGACCTCAAGCTCTAATATAGAGAAATAGTGATAAAAACTGCATGGTATTGGTACAGAGACGGACAGGTTGATTAATGGACTAGAATTGAAGACCCAGAAATAAACCCACACACTTATGGATACTTGATCTTTGACAAAGAAGCCAAAAATATATACAATGAACAAAAGAAATCATCTTCAATAAGTGGTGCTTGTCTAATTAGCAGTCTATATGTAGAGAAATGAAATTAGGTCCGTATTTATCACCTTGGACAAAGCTTTAGTCTAAGTAGATCAAGGACCTCCACATAAAACCAGATACACTGAATCTAATAGAAGAAAAAGTGGGAAAGATCCTTAAACTCATTGGCATGAAGTGGGGGAAATTTCCCTGAACAAAGCTCCAATAGCTCAAGTTCTATTGAGCTTGATAAATTGATAAATGGGACTTCATGAAACTGAAAAGCTTATGTAAGGCACAGGACATAGTCAATAGGACAAGTTTGTAACCTAAAATTGGGAAAAACTTCACTAACCCCATATCTGATAAAGGGTTAGTAGCCAAAATATATAAAGAACTCAAGAAGCTAACCTCCAAAAACCAAACAACCCAATTAAAAAAATGGGGTATAGAACTAAACAAAGAATTCACAACAAAGGAACCTTGAATGGCTGAGAAGCACTTAAAGAAATGTTCAAAGTCCTTAGTAATCAGGGAAATGTAAATCAAAATGACCCTGATATTCCACCTTATACCAATCACAATGGCTAAGATAAAAAACTCAGGTGACAGTGCATGTTGGTGAGAATGTGAAGAAAGAACACTCTTCCATTGCTGGTGGGATTGCAAACTGGCACAACCACTCTGGAAATCAATCTGGAGGTTCCTCAGATAATTGGAAATAGTTTTACCTGAAGAACCAGCTATACTACTCTTAAGCATATACCCAAAAGGTGCCCCACCATTCCATAGGGACTCATGTTCCAGTACATTCACAGCAACTTTATCTGTGATAGTCAGAAGTTGGACACAACCCAGATGTCCCACAACAGAAGACTGAATATAGAAAAGGTGGTCCACTTACACAATGGAATGCTATT
The DNA here is from genome assembly GCA_019843855.1 of Hylomyscus alleni. NCBI lineage: Eukaryota > Metazoa > Chordata > Mammalia > Rodentia > Muridae > Hylomyscus > Hylomyscus alleni. The sequence goes on from JADRCC010359626.1 coordinate 9,678, forward strand.
CAGCTATTAAGAATGAGAACATCATGAGTTTTGCAGACAAATGGAACTAGAAAGTATCTTCCTGAGTGAGGTAACTCATACCCAAAAGGACATATATGGTATGTACTCACTAATAAGTGGATATAAGCCAAAAAGTACAGAACACATAGGATACCATCCATAGAACATAAGAATGTTAACAAGCAGTGGATTGTGATTTTAATAGTCATATCGTATATAAATTTATCTTCTTAATTTTACTGACTAGTATAATACTCTAAACAACCTTTATAGTTATTTATTCTATTGACTAACAATAACGTGTTTCCTGCAATGCCTAACATTATCAGAAATGTTATCATTTCTCTTTTCATCTCTTCAAACTATGCACTAGAATTGCCCTCGTGAACATGACTGAAAGAGACATGAAACACATTAGAGACATGTGGAGCTTTATAGAATATTAAAAGCTGTTACTGATGTTCATATCCTTTAAGACATAAAGTTTATCTTTCTGTGTCTGAATTGCTGTATTTGGGTTATTTTCTAGACCGATAATTTTGATTTTTTCCTTTCTTTTGTTTGTCTTTTTCCTTATTAACAACTAGGTGGAGCAACATTGGTGACCATTCTTGTAAATTGTTCATTTAAACAACAGGCTCAATATATTATTCAGCTATGTGCCCTTTACTTAACCCCACTAGAATGAATGCCTCTTGTATACACTAACACAATGCACACTAAAATGAAACATTCTCTTCAGCTTTTGTTTGCGGATACTTCTCAGACCACGGACTCCCTCAACTCCAACTCCTAACGCTTTCTCAATCTATTTTTCTTCTTTGGGTTCACTATAATTTTCCCCAAATTAAGGACTAAAGCTACTTCTTGTTGCTATAAAGATTCTTAACTCCATCCCATTGTGTGTTCAAGTTATATTGTGATGAATGACATCCATGTTGTAGATATTACTGGATTTTAAATCTCAACTCTTCTTGAAGCCACTGAGATATTCTATATTTTAACCTAGAACCATTTGAGTTTTGATTTTTGACAAATGTTTAATCATCCAACATTTATCTATTAATTTTGTTCACAGTGCATAGTGGAGATTAAGTTGTTTTTCCTGTGGAACTATGTAGATAGATCATATGCTAACTTCACAGTATCACATATACCATCTGCATAGCCTGGGCCCATTTCTAGGAAACTTGAATACTAGTCCATTTACCTCCTTCACAGTAGAAGGCAGATGCTTTCTTAGAGTGAAAGCATAGGAAAATATATTCCAGCCAAACAGTTCTTTCATACTGATTGTAGTAAACACACACACACACACACACACACACACCAAGGATGATAGATTCTTGTAAAGTTTTCCTCTTTTCTCCCATTTATTATATGCATAGTTACTGCAAAATACTTATTTCAATAAGTATTTTTCAATTTGCATATAGATTTTAATATTTTAGCTTCCAACATGTGTCTATATCCTATACACTGATATTTATTTCCAATTGGTTGTGTTAGTCAGAGATTTCAGTTTTTATGAGATCTCTTCTGTGAAATGGAAAACTTCCTTTTAGCAATTAAAATGATAGTTTCTGTAGTATCCAATTTGTATAAAAATAAAATATTATACATACTGGAGACTTCTGCAACAGCTGTATCTACTTGTTCCTATATTGATTTTATGTATTTATCTGTCTATACATTTATATATTATATTATATATAAACTTCTTCATTTTCCAATAATTTAAAGATGTATTAATGTAGCCAGGCAGTGGTGGCACATGCCCTTAATCCCAGCACTTGGGAGGCAGAGGCAGAGGCAGATAGATTTCTGAGTTTGAGGCCTGGTCTACAGAGTTAGTTCCAGGACATCCAGGACTATACAGAGAAACCCTGTCTTGAAAAAGGTCATTAATGGGAGGAAAGGCCCTTGGCCCTGTGAAGGCTGTATGCCCCAGTGTAGGGGAATGCCAGGGCCAGGAAGCAGAGAGTGTGGGTTGGTGAGCAGGGGGATGGGGGAGGGAACAGAGTTTTATTTTTTGTTTGTTTTTTATTTTATTTTTTCTTTTTTTTTTTGGAGGGGAAACTGGGAAAGGAGATATCATATGACATGTAAATAAAGAAAATATCTACTAAAAATAAAGAAAAAAGAAGTAGTGTACTATTACATTCTGGTTGAAGATGGCATTTTTCTCAGAATTTCCTGTTGTTTTCTGTTAAAGATGACTTTGCTAGGATAATGTCAGATTTGACCTTGCAATGTCAATAATTGCCCTTTTGTAATATTTTAATACTCTTGCCATCATTCTTTATTATACTATATATATAATTCTAAAATTATATATTTTCTTAATCTTGTCTAATCCTTTGTATTTTCTATATTATGTAAAGTATATTTTAATTTGCTGATTAAAAGATACTGTTTTACTTTAAATTCATCTCACAATCCTTGAAAGATAATGTAATTTCATCTTTTATGTTGCAATTACTAATGCAGTTGTATTCATTTTGTATTTTCTATTAGTAATGTTTTCTGTTGGCTTGTTTTACTTTTCCAAAGAATCCCCATAAATATCATATATATTAAAATTTTTGAAATCATAACATAATTACATCATCTTCCTTTCCCCTTTGAGGGCTGACCATTTGGTTTTAGCTAAATAATTGTCGTGCTCTTCCCTGGGGAAGACTACTTCCCTGCTGCTAGCATTTCTTCATTTTTCCTTCTAGTCTGCTGACAAAATAGATATTCATAAATTCAGTGATTGTAGTTCCCCCACCCCACTCTAATTATCTAGAACCTTGATTCTCTCTTTGTAAAATCTGAACGGGCTGATGGAACATGTTAGATGATAAAGTGCAGGCTAACAACGTACGCACCCACAGAGACTGCACCCATGTCAGGATGCTGAGCAGTTTAATCATTACTTATTTCCCTTCAGGGCTGTTCATAACTGTAATCCCAGTAGTCCTCTTCTGAAGTTATGTTTTATAATAATTGTTATAGCTTGGTGTTTTACTACATCTCTATGCACAACCCCATGACCATTATGCATAATAAATAAGCAAGAATATAAAAGTCTTGAGAACCTTTACAATTTTTAAAATTATTGGTAACTGTGTAGGAGTGTCTGCTTTTTATGAATAATAAGTATTGACGATTATCACAAAGGATGAAAATCAAGGGATAGTTTTTTTTGTTTTTTTTTTAAAGATTTATCTATTTATTATATGTAAGTACACTGTAGCTGTCTTCAGACACACCAGAAAAGGGCGTCAGATCTCATTACGGGTGGTTGTGAGCCACCATGTGGTTGCTGGGATTTGAACTCATGACCTTCTGAAGAGCAGTCGGTGCTCTTTCCCACTGAGCCATCTCACCAGCCCCCCAAGGAATAGTTTTAAAATATATTATTTATATTTCTCTTAAACACTATTAAAATAGTGTTATGATTAATATTTTTCTATTTAAAAATATCGATGCTATTGCTTGCCATTTTTAAATCCCTTTAATGTTGTTTATTTTTTCGTATTTTTATTCCTTCAGTCAATTGGCATTGGACATATTTTGCTTAAAGTATATGAATAATTACCCAGACATAGAGAATATTTTAATAACTTTCTGAGGTAATTTTGGCCCTTGAGTCAATGGGTTATCCAGGCACTGAAAGAGTGACATGCGTTAGAATGTCCAGCATGAAGACACCCATTTAAATATTTTGATAATCCATTTCAGTCAAATTTGCTTTGTAATTAGAAGATATTTTAATATTAATGAATTAAAGTATTCCAAATATGAATTTTTCTTGAATTCTTATATTTTATCATTTAGTTTATTAGTTTATTGTTTAGTTGTTATTGAAATAGTGGTTTCATTTTGTGATTTGCTAAGTTAAGGTCTATCAGGTTCTCAAGTTGAAATAGTTTTAGGTTTTGTGGTAAAGGTCCTTTCAGGGGAAAATAATGATCTCCTTTAAGAGTTAAGCCACTTGCTGAAGTCTTTGTACAGTGTTTTAACCCAGGATAGCTGTACATTGGTAGAACTGCTTTATGCCTGCTTCCAGCTTCATTCACAGAGTTTGAAGACCGTGTCAACTGAAGCATCAATATTGAATGCAATTGCGGAAGATTACTACTCCTTCATCAGTTCATGCTTGTGCTACTGTTCTTCCCACTGTGAGCATGTGACAGTAACAGTCCAACAGTGTATGTTTGACATTGTGCAGCTGCTGTGGCATGACATAGAAAACCATGGGTTACCCTGCCATTAACCTATGTGACCAGAATAAATAACAGTGCAGAGAAAAAGTCAATTAAGAAATATATTGTGAAAGTATACAGTCTGGGTAATGGCTGAGGTTTTTCAGTTCTTCTCTTATAGCCATGGTCTTTGATTTCCTGCCTCCCACTCACCGAGCCTACCTGGTCATTTTCTCTGTAAGGCATGCTCTTAACATTCCCTCTGTCACCAGCATCTTATTTTTTAAAGTTTTTTCTTTTCAACTCATCTGACTCTGTCTAAACTGACTATTAACCTGACTTCTCACTTACAGTTATGATTCTAAGGTAAATGTGTGGAAGAAATCCAAGAGCACAATTTTAATTTTTAAATTCATTATGTGATTAGTATTATCTCTTCCATATTAGGTATAATAATGCTGTCTTCCATCAAAGGGAAGTCGACATTTCCACCAAATAATCCAATATTAAAATGGGTAGTATGAAGAGAACCTTATTAAAAATAAATGATCTTAAGTTTCTTAATCACTTTTAATTTAGCTTAATTGAGACATAAAATGCATATTCTAGATACTGATTGACATTTGATAATAATACTGAATTTGACTAGCAATTGAAGTAATTATGTAATGAAGTAATTATGGTAGCTTATTTTCATTAATTCAATTAATTCAATTTTATTGATTGTTTTGAGACTATGCGTTTTAGTATTTATTAGACTAGTCTGTTCAATAGTATATGGGAATATATGTTAATATATGCAAAATATGTGGTACAAAGTTGAAGCAATAGGCACTTTTATGAAAAAATTTTAATATGTTAAACTAAATTTGACCCAAGGCTCTATATACATCATATATTCTTTTGTAGTAACCGGGGACCTAAATTATTATATAAGTCGACTGAAAGCCTAAGTTTGCTTTGTAAAAAAAATCTGTAATTAGCCCACCATGCCCTCGATCTTCATGTGAGCACAGGGCACACACTTATAACCTGCAGTTCAGGATCTAATATTTATGGGGAAGATGGATCTACTCCCTGAACTTTTGAAACATTTCAGACCTCTCCCCCTTCTTATGAACATGGTTCAGTAATAAAATGATCACTGATGCTCTCGTAGAGAGGAGAAAGGGAATGGGTTTTAGAAGCTGGAAAATCTTTTTATGTACATGTTTTAGAGAAAAGATAGTTCAAATGGGCAAGGCATAAATAGCAAAGTCATGACTTTTCAGGGGTACAGGGGTATGGTTCATGTTACCACAATAAGTGTTCCCTTGCCTCAAAAGGAATCTCATACTTTTTTTTTTTTAAAAAAAAAAATCTCTCCTCATACTTTGGAACTCTGTCTTAGACTTTGGAATTCATTAATAGAACATTTTAGCTTTTAATTGTGCAAAACACTACCAAATTTCAGAGGGCTTAAGAATTAACTCAGAGAAGACGTATATTCTGAAGCTTCCTCTTCACTATTGCCTGGGTTCCAAAACCTTTACAAGTGTGAAGCACGCACAGCGTTTGCATGTCAGGGCACCGATAAACCTCTACATGCAAATTCACCAGACTTTCGATGTTTGGCTTATTAGTTTCTTACTTTTCAGTTTTGACTAATGATTCAAAGTCAGGTGTGGCTTCTGGTCTTGAGCCTACCCTGATTATTTCTGTTCCCTGCACCCACAGATCACAGCAAGTTATGTTGTACAGCAGCTCCTACTGGAATATATACTTCTTTCCAGAACTAGCTACCACATTACATTACTGC
>JADRCC010359667.1:0-10857 GCA_019843855.1 Hylomyscus alleni
TAGACTTTCACAGGGGCTTTTATTGATATTTCTAGGTCTATGGTTTCTTGAAATCTAGTCTGAACAAACAGAAAATTCTGGGAACTTACCACCCTATCGTCTATGCGGTCTGAGGTTCCAGAACGCCTGTCTTCTGCATTTCATCTTTACAGAGTCATGCTGGATTCATAAATTAGATCTGAGTCGGATTTTACTTGTACTTTTTGGAAGTAAAGTAATAAAGGACATTTACTCCACCTATCTGATACAATTGTTTTTCAGGGACTTTTCCCTATTTTATTTAAGACTTATGTTTACTAAGACCTGTTTGCCAACCTTTTGATATCCAAAGTTCCATTCTCATACTTACCATCCACTATGTTGGTATTTTAATTTCCTTTTGTAGTTGATATGTTCTGGTAGAGGCTTATCAATTTAATTTTCATTTTGAATAATCTATGTCTGACTTTGTTATTTCCTTTGATATTTTATTATAGGCAACTTTATCTTTTTACTTTTAAGATTATAGTTCATGTATATATTTTAATTTATCAATTCATTTCATTTTTATTGTTTGAAGCAATTGAGTCTCAACTCATGAAACATAAGCATTGGGGGGTTACTTACTTCCTAGGACTGTTAGGACAATGTTCTCATTATCAATCACTTAAAAATATTTTATATTTCTCTGATTCATGAAACATAGATGTATTCCTGTGTCATGACTTGTAAGACTTAAACTGTCTGAAAATTTAGGATTTTCCAGTATCTCTGATTTAAAAATATTTTATTGTACTTTTGGAATATTCTAAGGAAAAAATTTTATAATAGTTCTATTTATGAAGATACATGAGGCAGGTCTATTCTCATAATATATCCTAATATAGGATCTATGTTTTTTAAAACATATATTTTTTTATGTCCAACACAGTACTGTTGTTACAAGTAACTTACATTAGTTGCCTAGGTGACAGCCTTATTCAAATGTTCTATAAATGTGATGTTCATATTCTTCTTCTATTAAAGTCAATTAAAGTCAGTCTATTAATTTCTCAGAGACAGTAACTAAATTGACTACAATTACTAGAAATTTAGTGATTTTCCCTTAGCTTGGTTATATTATATTTTGATCTTAATTACTAAGCATATAGTTTTGATATTATGATGTCTTCAAGGTGAATTGATTTATAAGAAATACCTGTATTTTAGCTGTACTGTGCTAAAAACACTAGTATTAATATTTATCAAAACATCAGCTTTCTCATAAAGCATGTTTGTATTGTAAGTTTTTTATCTTGAGGTTTATAGTCAGTTTTCAACTCTTTGTAAAATTTGTGTGCCATCAAATTAATCTGACCATTTACAGCTTGTTAAATTATTAATGTGAAAAAGAAACATACTGTGTGTGTGTGTGTGTGTGTGTGTGTGTGTGTGTGTGTGTGCTCTTGCTTCCTTTGGGGTATCCAAATATTAGTCAATATGACATTTTTATTCTTTTGTCGGATATTTGATTATTCTTCTTTATAAACATTGTATAGATTTTTGTTATTAGGTGAAATTCTAGGTAAAAATACAATAGGTCTAGCATGATAGGTGTGTTGTTCAAATCACTTGAAAAGTTTTATCAAACTCATAATCATAAGAATAAATACATTCATCAAAACAAGAAAGAAAATACCAATTTATAATTGTTCTATAAACTTGTAGGAGAAATATATAAATATATATTCCTGTGTGAAAAAGAAAGTGTTCTTTGAAATTGACATTTATAATAACTTTCCTCTCTGACCCTTACCCTCCAGCTTTAATAGTAGTTTTATCCATAAAGTAAGTCAATTTGATAATTACACGCCTAAACTCTACTTTTTATTCTTAAGTTTGGCATGGATCATAGCTTATATGTGTTATTTGTAAATAATATATTTCTGTATTTAGTTTTACCCCATGGTCTCAATTTTGTCTTTTCCTTGTGTAATTAAATTTATGGTTAACATTACCATTTAAGTTTGCTTATTTTAATTATTTTGTCTGTTTTTTTAAATTTAGATTTAGGCATTTATTTTCTCTCTCTCTCTCTCTCTCTCTCTCTCTCTCTCTCTCTCTCTGTGTGTGTGTGTGTGTGTATGTTCTCACAAGTGCCTGCATGCACCTGCCATCCTGCCATAACACACGTATGGAAGTTAGAGAACAGCTTGGGCCACCCAAATTCTCTCCTTTTACCATGTGGGGTTGGGAATCACTCTTTGGTTATCATGCTTGACAGTAAGCCTGTTACCCGCTGAGACATCTCTTGGTTTTATATTTCACATTTCTTATTTTGTATCTGTACATAATACATGACTTCTCCTGCATTCCTATCCTTGCTCTCCCCGAAGCCCTTCCTTCCGTTACTAATCTGTAAACGTGTAGTGTCCTCGGTAGCCAATGGCCACATAGACCTATTAAGCAAAGGGCTTAAAATGCAACAAATAGATTAAACATTCCATTCTGCAGTTATAGAAATGGAGCCATTGATGAGTAGCTAGTGTGCAGCACGTGCAGATAGAGAATGTGCAGATCTCTGGCATTATGAGAAATCCTGATACATACAAGGAACCAAGACTTTTGAATCACTGTAGTTAGAAACATAGTTTCTGGTTTTTTGTTTGTTTGTTTGTTTTGAGACAGGGTTTCTCTGTATAGCCCTGGATATCCTGGAACTCACTCTGTAGACCAGGCTGGCCTCGCATAGTTTCTGTTTTTATTTGGTCGTTGATCACAGAGCTTTATTTTAGGACATAAAAATGTTATCAAGGCATCTGATTATCCTGCTTCTTCTGTCTTTTACAGTACAATATGGGTTTATTATTCTTACATGTTAATTTATTTAGAAGACTTCCTGTTGTTTTATATAATTTTATTTATAAAGTCTAATACATAATAATGTACATATTATGTAACTACACCATTGAAGGAATATGGCAAAGACAAATATTCAGTATTGATGCAATCCACCTGCTCTTGTACCATCCATGTCCATCTTTTCCTCTTTCTCTGTTGTATCTTTCTAAGTGTTCTGTTCCCATGTTTCCTGGGTCCTATTGCCCACCCCCACACTTATTTATCCTTTCCAGATTTGCTGAGTTTTCCTCACATTTGCTTCTACTTAGATATTCTTAACTCTTTGAAGCAAGGAACTGTGTCTGAGAAAGGACATTCAGTATTTGTCTTTCTGAGACTGGAATACCTCACTTAATATGTAGAAGCTTTAAGTTGTGATGAAGTTAAATTGCCCACAAAATTCTTTGCAAGTAACCCCTATATTCTTTATTTTCTGTGTATGACATCATGTGGTTGCTGGGATCCGAAGTCAGAACCTTTGGAAGAGCAGTCAGTGTTCTTACCCACTGAGCCATCTCGCCAGCCCAACCCTCATATTCTTAACAGTTTGATTAGATACAAAATCCTAACCTTTAAACTCTTTTCCTCCAAGACTTTAATAATAAACTTTCTGCTTTGAAGAATAATATTCACTTTTTCATTAATATTGCAAGTCTCACAAGTCATATATTTCCCTAAAAACTCTTTTTAATATTTTTTCTTTATTTTACTTCATTTTTATACTAATAGAATTTAAATCGACTTGATGAAATAACAATAATATCCCATATACTGATACTTTCTTTTATGCCTTTACTTACGAGAAAATATTTGTCTTTTAAAACTCATTAATATTCTATATTAAAACAATTTAAATGTATTTATGACTAATTAGTAGTAGGTAAGGAGTCCTCATACAAAATATAAAATGCATTCAGCATTAAGACAAGAATTTTTCTTTTGGAAAAAGTTATGTCAGGCTCCTGAGCATCTCCCTGACCCATCTCTGACTCTGTTTATTTTTATAAAATACTTCCTTAAAAGATTCTTCATTATTGATTCTTAGCAATCCAACATTCTTACTGTCAATAAGCACCGGCTCCTTGGTTTGGTAAGGACCCTGTAGCATTCCCTGAATGAAATACAGTCTTGGTGCTTGCAACAAGAACCCGGTGAGGCTGATTTGGAGCGAAAACGTCCATATAATGATTGCTCAGAGGGCCCTGCCCTTCAGTCATACAGACTTCATTCTTTCCATTCAGCTCACTGGCTATATTTTCCAATTTACCCACCAGAATAAAGGCTGATTTCTTTCTCAAGTGATATAATTACATTGTAATATTTCCTATATGCATCACAGTAATGCTGAGTAGGTCCCGTAACCATATGTTAAGTAGTTTCATACATTCAAATGCATTTTATTTTAATGGTTTTTTCCTATATTTGTGGTGTGTGTGTGTGTGTGTGTGTGTGTGTGTGTGTGTCTGTGTTTGAGTCTGTGTTTGTGTCAGAAGATGAACTCGTTTGGTTATCATGGACACTGTAAATAAACTATGCTGACCTCAAAGCTAGACGCCATTCTAAATTCTTACAGGAATCTTGTGCCCTTGTAGATTATAGGTGTTCAATAAGATTTGTGGTAAATCACTTGAGTTACCGGTACTGTTACAGAGACCCTGAAATAAAATTAGATTGCACAATGTCTGTTCTGAGACAGAACAAAAAGAGTGATCCCTGAAGATACATTCCTCCTATACTTTAAAAGAGCATAAATATCAATATGAAAAATACAGGTGCATAGTCTTTACAAGTTTAACATATATGATGTATATATATTATATATATAATTTGTAATATATATATTACAAGTTATGTATCTATAAATGTGAATATACAAAGACTAAAAGTGAATATAGAGCTTCAGAAATATGCTAAGGCTGTTTTCCCTTCTTGAATTGATGGCTTTTGAAGACTTTAAGGTCCTGGCTTTTTCTCTGTAGAATGCTTCATCTCTTAGACTCCCAGAGTGCTTTTTCAATGTCCATTTAATTTTCCTCAATTTGTCTTGATGTTTCTTAAAGGGGCAATGTTTTGCTTTCTGCTTTACTTTCCCTCTGCTTTAGTTTTCCATGATATTTTCTCTTTTCCTTTCTATTTATTTTTCTTAAGCACACACAATTCATCTTTTGTTTTCCTTATAGTCCCTTTTGAAATCTCTCTTTTTCTGTGATTAGTATTACTTTAATTTTAGCATTTTCATCCTCTATAATATCTGCTCTTCCATATTTTCTTTCCTGCTTTTCTTTCCTTCTGAAGATTTTCTGTATTGTCTGACTTTTTACTTCAGTGAATTTCTACCACCCTGTGTATCCCACACACTTTATTGTGCGTTTTCCCTCATGCAAATTTCAAGACCTAACATGTCTCCCCTTTGCAGTTTGTGTTATTTCATACTTCACACGTATTCCTCTGTGACTGTGATGCTCGGTTGCTACTGCCATCGCTGTCACCTTTGGTGTGGATGGTAGATCCTCTCGTTCAGTGCATTGTCTTTTCTTTCAGTATTTGTTTTTGTTATTTGCTGCTGTCATAGCAAAATATCTCACTTTTATATGAACTTATTTTCATTCTCTTTAGCAGTTCCTGTAGAGGATGGGAGGCCTTAGATCCCAACTGGAAAATCCTAGACTGTAGGAAAGGCATGGATAAATTCTCCCCAGTGAGGATGGACACTCTAGACATACTAGAACCCAACACAGAACCCCCAAGTCAGCTCCTCGTTTCTTGGCCTCAGAGTGTTACTTGTATTATTGGCTTTAGAGGAGTTGGGTGCCAAGCTGTCTGGTATGTACCTGTTAGACACATTCCCCTTGGCCTCAAACTGTGGCTGTTTTCCTTTTACAATGAATTTACCCCTGAGTTCACCAAGCAGGGTTCTTGCTGCAGGGTTGAAACACACTGAGTACATACAAGGCAGTGCCAGCAATCATACAGAGAAGCATCTGGGTGTTTTCCGTGACTTCTGTGCCTCCTGTAGAATTGTCAAGCTGCTTGTTTTGTAAGCCAAAATCTAGGGAGGCCCCAAGCAGCCCACTACACAATTTTCAAGGGTGTCTTGGTTTTAAGACAAGAATAAAACTTGGACTGTATTGGATTAGCAATGAGCTGGGCACCACTGAGTGTTTTCACAATGGTGCACACTCACAGGTTCTCTTCATGGCCAAATTTACCTTCATTTTTCTATGGTCTGTATCCTTAGAACAACCCTTTTTGTTAGAAGCCTACTTAGGCCATCCCAGCTAGACTTCTTCCTTTTAACTTCTCCATTTCTGTTTTAAGAAGAAAGTCTAGACCACATGGCTCACATGGTTTCCGTGGTGAGACCCTGTTGCAACCTCAAAGACTGCTGAGCTGTGTCATTCTGAGGTCACTTGAATTAGTCCTCAGGGGAAGACAGGTGGTCTGGAGAGAAACTGAAGAACTCAAATCTTCTATTTGTGTATTGTCTCCGGTTCCAATAAACCAAAAAAGTACCTGCATTAGTCCAAGAGGCCTTGTCTGTCAAATATGCACATGAGAAATCCCTTCTGGCCATGTCATTAGGGATTCCACATTGAAAGCACACAGCTTCTCAAAGTGGTGCAGAACACTAACAATGTGAAATGCTGGTGTTGTTGCATTACACAGAAAGTTAGTTTTGATGCCTGCATTTGGTCAAACACCATCATTACATGATGAATACTTTCAAATTAATTATTTTGTGCACATGAAGTAATTTTTGTATTACTTCCTTATTTAATATCACTCCAAACAGAACTAATGACAAATAAAGTCATTAAAAAGATAGGGATAAAGGTATTCTCATAGCCTCAATAAGTGCAAATTATCAAGGACAGTCAGTCAAAGGGTGAATAAATACAAAGTAATTAGATGCAGGTCTTCCAAGTATTTCTTTATGCTTACTTTTAGTGGTGAGTAGGTATTGTCATGATTTTTTATATTCATATTCTCCACATTTCAGATTTCTACTACTGCTGTTAATAATTTCTGGAACCAAAATATCTATATGGATGTTTCAGATGTTAAAAATAATGACTGTACAATAATATAAAATTTAGCCACAATCACTAAGATTGCTATGACTAAACTTTACAGATGAAAGAAAGCATCTTTTTCAATTTGCTTGGTGCTGTGAATTTCAAAACTACTGTTTGGGTTCTCAATTCATGGATTTCAGTTTAACTGGAAATATTTACTCACATGCCTATAAGCCCAGCAATGAGGTGGAGGCCAGGCGAACATGAGATATTGCATCCTGGACTATGCGACTATGCAGTGAAACACTAACTCAACAAAGAGAGAAGAGACAGAAAGGGGAGGTGAACAGAAGGGCTCTTCGCTTTACTCTTTACTCTTAGCAATGCATAGTTAATGATGAAAGGGATGGATGGTGGATGTCCTAAAGTATCTGTTAGGCTGCATTTCCAAGTAGATGTGATCTAAGCGTGGATTATGATAAGGAGCCACTGACTGCATTTACAGAGTGTTCATAGTCCACCAGGGTGAGAATATAGGCAAAAGATGTCTTCTGGCTTTATAAAACAGTAAGGACATCCTGGAAAGCTTGAGAGCAGGAAGAGCCAACTCCATCTGATACACTGTGTGTTCCAGCTTTCTGGTCTCGCTTTGCCTCTGTGGTTTTCCTGTCTCTCATCATAGCTTCTTTGGCTTGCACTTTATGGGCGCTGTGAATCTTGCATCTGCTTTTTTTATCTTCCCGGTTTAATTAATATTTGTTTCTGGGTAGTGAGTGTTGCTTATAAACATGTGACATGTGCTTGATAATTCAAGAATCTCATCTGACCTGGGTTTAAAATTTCTGAAGTTTCCCTAATTTTTTAAAAATTTTTACTTTTTCTTTGTATTAGAAAGTTTTTAAATATCCTTTTATGTGCAAATAATATGTGTGTATTTAAAGAATAGTGTCATATGCAAATGCAGAAAAGCTACTCTAAACAAAACTCTTTGGTTCACAAATAGTCTTAATGGTCTGTGTGCAGTGCCCTGAGCATGCCATACTTTTGCTGGTAGTGTGACTTTTATTAGTCTTACTATCTCTCTGGAAGGCCATATTCCTTTATAAGTATATGATAATTTTTATAAGTAAACAATATATATTTGTAAGTATATGTAATTCAGGATTTCTGTGACAACTACACCGACATGTGTCTCCTGCCCTTTTCTGATAAACATTCCCCATGAATCCTTGGAGTCATTTATCTCCATTGCAGCAATTATTTTATCCTTATAATTATTTACATGAAGCTTCACAATCCAGCTGCACAGCATATAGAGAGGTTCAACATTTTCCTCCTAATATTAGCATGGTAAATGGAGGTTTTGTAAATATTTACCCTGGGGAACTAAGGGAAATAACTAGCTAAGCAAAACCTCACAACACATTAAATTCAGACAACGCATTTTGTTAGTTGATATGGTGAATGTTAATCATCTTTATAATAAAGTAGGGGGATGAGAAGTAATTTTCAAAGTGGCTCTTAAATTAGGATGATGTTATTTCAGCAACACAAAGCTCACAAATGTCTATAAACATTGTTGTTAGAGATTAAAATACTAGAATTTGCATGCTTAACATTATAGTATTACATGTGTTTTCTGTGCAAAGTAGTTTCCCAACTGGTAACATAGTGCTGCAGATGGTAAATTTGGATTGAGGTGGGAAGGGTGTATCTTAGTGGTAGAGTCCTTGTCTTGCATGCATGGCTTACTAGGTTTGATTTTTGGCACTGAAAGAAAAAGTATGGATGAAGGCGGTTAAGTTTCTGTCCTGTTTCAATGCTTAGTAGCTATGTGATGTGGGCAGAAGCCATCAATTTTCATCTTTATATCAACTTTCTCAATTGAAGTATGTGACAAATTTTTCCTTAAGATTCTTATAAAGTTAAGTGAACATAACACTCCCAAACCAAGGCATATGTGTATACTTGTGTTGCTATATAATTATATCCTGTTTAAATGAACAATGGCTGTGATTTTTCCTCTAAACACTTCTCAAATTTATTGTTTGTTGGTTTACCATGATATAAATACAAAGTCATTGTTCCACATAGCCTCAGAGCAAGGAGAAAGTTCAATTTGATATAGAAATTCTAACTGAGATTTAGACTTGATAAAAGAGAAGGAAACTGACTAGGGATATGAAGAAAAAATTCTATAAGCATAACAAAATGGAAATAAAGGGACAATCAAAGAAGGCTTACTAATGTGAAATGTAAAAATCCCTAAGTATTCCAAGTTCACATCCTTCTCAAATGTATGTGACATAATAACCTATACAGGGTGGCTCTGTGATTGACACTTAACAGTAGTCCTCTTCTTGGTAAACCATTAATGTATGTGACTATATACTTTTCCAGATTATCAGAATGCCTCTCTATATATTTTGCTTTATATTTTCTTTACATGCTTCTTAGAAACCCCTCAGTGTTAACAAGAAGCAGCTATAGTAGATCCCCATGATGATCAACCAATAAAGAGAAAGTATCTGTATGTTGGAGGTTTTGGTCTATGGTCAGTTGGGCATATTGCTTTGACTATATACTGACCCCATAATTTATGATGGCAAGAACAAAGTCATTCACCTCATGACTAAGATGTGAAGGAGAGAGAAAATAGGGCACCAGGGTCTCCAAATGCCATTTGACATGACTTCAATGACGTGACTGCTTCCCCTTGGGCTCTATTTCTTAAAAGTTTCACCCTTCCCAAAAGTATCAAAACCTTTACTCCATAGACTTTTGAAGACATTCAATATTCAAATTGTACAACCCTCCTTGCCAGTGGAAAAGTTACGAATCTTTATCTCATTTTATACATGAATAAATCTGAAGATGCTGAGAATGTTTCAATGATGGGCATCAGGCTAAAAGTTGGCTGTTGGCAATAACAGGACTGCTGTCCCTTCCTGAGTGTGCTGTGGGCCATCTGACATGAATGTTTTCTTTTTCCAGGTCTCCCTATTTCTTTTCATCATCTTTGTAGCATATTTTCCTCTTTTTCTGCCCATTTGACTCTTTAGCTTTGTGGTGGATCAGCTCAGTCATGATAATAGCATGAAAGATTAAGGATGTCTTGCTGAAGCTTGATCCTGAAGGCTCCATGCCCATGATAGGCACATAAAACACACATGTCACAGCAAGTTACCATGACAGCCAAAGATTTCAGAAGGTTAGTTTAGAGGCAGGCATTAAGTTATATGTGGTGGTAGAGTTCTTTGCTGAGTCCTAACTCTTGGGTTTGAATGGAAGCTTTCTCTAAGAGAAATATCACAATGTTTGTAGGTCAGTGGCTGACACTTCCTTTCTTAAAAGTAATTGAGACATCAAGGGGAGACTGATAAGAACAGCCATAATTTTTTTTTCTGTTTCCTATTTCACTTAGTTGAATTTGTGAACTTCCTTAAATCCTCTTTCCCATGACAGTTACAAAACTAAGATGTCAACATTGGTCTGAAGACAGATGGTTGGTCATTGCTCCTCAAACATCCTTGGAGATAGTTTTTTGTTAAGAAATAGATGTCATAAATTATGATTGAAAAAATACTTTACCCCAAGTATTGTAAAATATGAGATCTAGATAGTGTAAAATCATCAACTTAGGTTTGTCTCCAAAAGATGCACAAGTTGAAAGGAAAAGTATAAAGCATTGGTTCAACTAGGAACTGAACATGAACGAAAGTGGTGTTGATGTGTGTGGGCTCTTGGAGGCATACACATAATCTGTAGCAGTCTGATGCAGGGAATAAATATAGTAGGAAGCATTAGGTTGATTAAGTTTTAAAATAGGAGGTGGTCTAAATATATGCTGCAAAAATGGATTAAGATGAAAATCATTGTACTAAGGAAAATGATCAGGGACAGGCATACACACACAGACACACAATCATAGATAGGTAGATAGATAGATAGATAGATAGATAGATAGATAGATAGATAGATA
>JADRCC010360100.1:0-12192 GCA_019843855.1 Hylomyscus alleni
TTATACACTCATCTAATAAAGCAATTTCATGTTTTGCTGAAAAGAAACTATTTCTTGACACGGACAGTATGACATGGAAAAATTTGTGCTTTTTTTGATCCACTTATCAGATGACTATTTCTTAAACATTGAATCTAGGGTATTCCTTTGAAAAGAAAGCTGTGGCTCAGTCACTTAGGAGACCTGAGTGGTTAGAAGTGTATAAAGCAGCACGGGCGTGTTTAAGATCAGGAGGTAGCCCTGGCTGGAGAGAGCCAGGATTCTTACAGAAGTCAACAACACGTCAGATGTGGGTAGGCAGTATGTGTTTTATTTATACTCTTTTCATTTAGAGGTAGTGGGGAAATGCTTTTCATTTGAAGGCTGTTTCAGCATCCCTCGTGGGTTAAGAAGAGTGTTTCTCTCCACTGACTTCTACCACAAAACGTCAGCAACACCATTTCCCATTTTCCTGCCTCCTGGCTTCTTTCCTGAAACTTTTGGGTTCTTCTGGCTTGCCCTTTTCGATCTATTCCTTTTCTGTTGGTCTTTGTTATCCCATCCCCACCATTTCCTTAGCAGTCGACACGCTGGCTCTGTCCCTTGCACACCTTCTTGTGACCTGCTAGAAAAGCAGTGTTAGCTCAGCCTTCCCAGTTGTGCCTTGGCTCGAAACAGTCCAGCTCTCCCGAAGCTCTTCTGCCACCCCTCCTACTGTACTGATGGCATAGCTGTCACCGCAATACTGCTGTGGCCTCTCTTTGGCTAAATAGTCATGTGTTCTCTCTGCTAAAGAGTATAGTGGGTTACGCTCAAAGGATGAGCGTGGACAATAGCCAAGGGACCCATTAAAGAGCCCAGTACTCTTGCAGCATGGAGGGGGACAAGGGCCAGGGAATCCATTGTGCTGATTTACATTTTTGTCAGGTTTTGTACTATTTCTAAAGTCTCTGGAACAGACAGCTTTTCTAAGGAGAGCTACGTGCTCAGGTGATTGACACATCCATTTGGAGTCGACTCTTCAGGAGAGGGCAATGTTTTTGTTCTTTCTCTTAAAGAGAAAGTGAACAGGGACCCCATAAGGTTTAGGGCTTTTAGAGCCAGATATAGATGGTTATCAAATAATAACCTGCCTGAAAGTCCAAGACAGCCTCCAAGGCTAGGGGCATGACTTCAGTCCTATTCCTCTACCAGTAAAATCTTGAGTTCTAGTCTTTGGCTTTACAGGGCTGTATTGTACGAGAGAGGGGATGAGCCCCAGTCCATTGAGCCTGGTAGCGTCTTGCTCTGAAGTAAGTTGACTCCTGTTTCATTCCTACATTGATACAGAAATTAGAATCTGGTAATTCTGAAAACACACAGCTTTCATAACAAAGAAAAAAAACATATTTTCTCCTTAGAAAATAGGCTAGGAAAAAATAAACAAGAGATTACTTCTCGTGTTAATAACTTTTAGAAAATAAAAATAAAGTATTCCAGAAGCTCTTCATCTCCATGTCTCTGAATCAAGTCCCCTGTGGGTTCCTATTCCCTAGAAACCCCCTCAAAATCCTCAAGTATATATTAACCCAGAATGGTGTTCTGTCTTTGGCTTTACTTACAAGGCTGTCTGTTTGTCCAGTTTCAGGATCCCTAGCTCTCAGGGCTGCCTAAAGATACTTTCTGATTTTCATGCTAAATAATTCTTCCTTCTGATCTTTCTATCTCCTGGATATTTTTAGATTGCAAGTGTGTCCACCTCCACCACCCACTGTGGCTCCCTACTGGGCCTGCTCAGACAAACCATGCATATTTAATTCTTCTAATCTTCCCTTATCGACAGACCCACCAGTTTCTTCAAATTGTGTTGCTGTTCTTTAGACCTTCTCTTGATTGTTGATGCCCCGTGCTCCTGCAGATAGAATTTTTGAGATGGCATCTGAAGGCATTGCCTGAATCTCATCTCTATATTTCATGCTTCAATTAAGGACAAGCAAAGCAGAAGGAAGGAAGGACCCCTATGGTAGCCATCAGTGGTGTTTGCTATTTGTTTCCAGTTCTGTCTTCTGGACACCAATTCCATTTCCCAGACCCTTATAATTGGTGGGGCTTCCATTGTGACTAATTCCAGCAAGTGAATGATGACTAATGGGTCACTTTCAAAGCAGTGAAAGGCGCAGGAGGATTGTTTCTCTGGAATAGCAGCTGCTTATGTTTGAGGTACTGGCTTCTGTGTTAGTCTGTAAGCTTGTGTAACAGTGAACAGAAAAGACCCTGCCAAATTATGTGCCCTTGTAGCCTGAGGGAGTATATCCTTAGGATTTTAAAAGTTAGGATTGGAACTCTATTTGTTATTGTAAATAGCTGATTCTGTCCTTAGAGAGGATACAACTATACCTACACTTTCATATGAAAGGTGTATGTATACTCCTTCAGGTTCAGTTTGTCCTCCAACCATGAGCCACTTTTGAAGCAATAACCTTCCCTAGCCCTTGTGTACTTTATCTATGGGTCTGTCTCTGTATGCTTCTGCAATATAGGGTAAGAGCCATGTGCCCTCCTCCCACCGATGCTCCTGAGAGAGCTTGGATATGAGCAAGTCCTCAGAACCAAACATGCTGTGCAACAGAATGAATAAAAGATGGTGCATGCTCTCAGGCATCCCCAGTCACACATGATGTTTGATATTTATTGCCAGGGCTATGGGGCCCCAAGGCAGAGAGCAGAGAACCTTCAAGTCTCTTGTTTTATTTGAAGATATAGAAAGTGTGCTTTGGACTAATCAACAAAACAGCAGGCTCCTGTATTTTTGGTTTTGCCCTTGAGCCTGGATCTTTGTCTTGATTGGATAGTCATCCTGCTTTGCATGAAATAAATATGTACTGAATATTTATCTTTAACTCCCCCCCTTCTCTAGTGCTCTGTGTTCCTCTTCCCTCCCCTCTGGAAGTTAAATGTCTTTGCTCTGTTTTCATCTTACTATCTCTAAGTTTATTCTCTGACTAGAACTGTACTTCCCAAGCTCCATGTTTTTCCTCCAGTTTGGCTATCTTAATTTTTCTATCCCTTATTCCCCCTTGGGGGCCAGAAACACCAGATCCTAATTGCAGCCCTAGGTGATTTAGACTCTAAGTTATGACCCAGGGATAAAACTCTTTAATTTGTTCTTTATTGACCCCAAGACACCCAGGCAGGCAGCAAGCTGAAATTCCTAGTGAGTGCAATTGATTTCCAAGGCATCTTTTATGGGCAGCTGACTCTCCCATACTTGAATAGTGAACAGTACCCTTCAGCACCATCTTTCAGAAAAGTCATGTCCCTCCCTTGGTCAGTCAATATTGTATAACCTTGGATGAGGTGCTTAATCTCTTTGATACTCAGTTTTATAGACTATCACATAAAGATGAGGTTATATGAGATGATGCTCCTAACATTTATACATTTGCATCAGAAACCAACAGAATATTATTCTTTCTGGAGAAATGGGTGTACTCTTTATTTTTGGAATGTGTTCATCTTGATTCACTATAATAATTGTTAGCCTCTGGGACACTCAGGGGCCTAGAACTCTTATATCGGGGCTAATTTGAGTAGCATTCTCACAGAAAGGATAAGAGTCAGGGTTGAGACAGAAGAAAGACACGGAACATCAGACACATATAAAAGGGACCTCTGAACACAGTAGAAAGCTGAGCTTGTCTAGGACAAATGCTTGCTGAGTTTGAAGCCATGACTTGTCTTTCATTTCTCCTTCTATGTTCTAACCTAAAATATTTATTTAGGTTATTTCTAGGAATAACCATAAATGTCCATATATATACTTATTGAAGCACCACATATAACATATATGTGTGTGTTTGTGTTCAATATATAGAATTTGATAAATTATACAAGCTAAGGAATTATCAGTCTGCAAGTCATAGGTATATCCATTGCCTTCCAAAATTTCCTCTAGTCCCCTTTACTATTAAATTGTCTCTATGTGGTAAGGGAAGTGAACATAAAATCTGCCTTTGAAGCAAAGTTTAAATGTACAATATGGTATTATTAGCTATAGGTCCTATGCTGTCTGTTGAATCATTCTCTAAAAATTATGCTTTGTTTAACTGAAATTGTATAGCTTTGCTTACTATCAGCACATCCTTATTATCTCTGCTCCTAATCCTGGCCACAAGCATTTTCTTCTTCCTTTATTTCCCCATGAGAACCACATTTTGGAATTTGTGTACTGTGTGTGTGTGTGTGTGCATGTATGTGTATGAGAATATGTACAAGTGAATATGTATAAGTATGTATGAGTGTGTATATGTGTGTGTGTATGAGAGTATGTATGAGTGAATATGTATAAGTATGTATGAGTGTGTGTGAGAGAGAGTACATGTGAGTAAATATGTCTAAGTATGTATGTGTGTGTGTATGAGAGTATGTATGAGTGGATATGTATAAGTATGTATGAGTGTCTGTATGTGTGTATGTGAGAGTACGGATGAGTGAATATGTATAAGTATGTATAAGTGTGTGTGTGTGTGTGTGTATGAGAGTACGTATGAGTGAATATGTATAAGTATGTATGAGTGTGTGTGTGAGAGAGAGTATGCACAAGTGAATATGTATAAGTATGTATAAGTATATGTATGTGTGTGTGTATGTGTGAGTATGTACGAGTGAATATGTATAGATATGTATAAGTGTGTGTATGTGAGTGTGAGTACGTACAAGTGAATATGTATAAATATGTATAAGTGTGTGAAAGAGAGAAAGTGTGTGTGTGTGTGTGTGTGTGTGTGTGTGTGTGTGTGAGAGAGAGAGAGAGAGAGAGAGAGAGAGAGACAAAGATTTTGGAGACACATGAATAAAGTCTAAAATGCTGACTGACTTCTGGCCCACAGTAAGCTGCTCATTTGATGACTTTATAGCATAGTCCAGTTGAAGCTGTTTATTGCATTTCTGTATTAACGTTCACAAATTTCTGTAATGTTTGTCGGATGATTATGACCTGTTCTCACTTGTTCAAGTAACACCGCTGGGTATTTGTCCACTTTCAGTTTCTTATTAGTGCATGTTCTGTTGGGTTTTCATTAACCCTGGCATATTTTCATTTCAGTCTTACTCAGCTTCCGTGACCACACAGCTGTGGTCTGACCCTCTCTCTTCTGACATCACCATTGTCTCTAAGTGCTCACTGAAGCTTTGTGGATAAGGGGAGAGGTCATATTCATTTTATATTGCTATTATATCAAATTACCACAAACCCAGTGGCTTGTCACCATATAAAGCACTCCTTACCCTGGACAACATGTTCACACTATTCAGGACTTTATACTGCTTTGAAATTTTCTTCGGAGAGAGAAACTTTTGCTCAGTGTGCCTGCCTCCTCCCACTTACACTCGCCACAGCCTGCTAGAGGTCAGCCTGCTAGAGGTGTGCTGCGCCCTCAGCCTCGCAGGACACTGGTAGCACAGACACCAATTCCTGACCTCTGAGTTTTCCCAGGCCTCCATGAATTTGCCAGGAGTGCAGGTCCGTGGTTCTGGTGGTATGCACATTTGTCTTTTTTTTCTCTTATCTCCTTCTTTTTAAACTTGGAAAGCCTCTAGAATGGACAAGAAGACCCCATGGTCCCTAGAGCCTCTGTTTTGTGCGTAACAAGTTTTGAGACCCATAAACTTTCTCCCTTGCAGCCTACTTTCCTGGATAGTCGTTATGGTTTGAGAGGCGACCATAGGAAGACTCACTTTTTCTCCTACCAGATTCTACTTCAGAGGGAAAAACCATGGCTCAGACCATTTGCTGGACAGCAGAGCAGAGCAGGAAATCCACTGAGAAGCGCTGTGCTTTTGTGACTTCTTCACTGCCTCTGAGGTTTAATTTTTTCCCCCTACACCTGGGTCTTAATATCAGCTGATCAAGTTGACTGTGTTTTCATGCCCCAGGCTTACAACTATAAAATTACCGTGTTCTGATTAATATCTCAAGGTGAAGTTCATACTCTAAATTAAATGTCATTTAGTTGTACGTGGAAGGATGGCATTGGGCCAGTGGAAAGATTCTCATTAACTTCCAAGATGCTTTTAGAAGACCCAGATGAGATTTCAAGTATCTAATGATATTTGAGACCTGCTTGGCTATTGCCATAGAATATTCAATACCTAAGTTGCCAGTTAACATGATTCCAGATTCAAGTCCATAAAAGTGAAATTACTCTCAATTTTTATGACTTCCCATGATCTACATGCAAAACCTTGAGAAGTTATTTTCCATCGAAGGCCGTGGTCCACACGTTTTTCTTCAAGCTCGACTGTTATGCCTTGGTCCATGTGTGGGTGGTGGGCTGAGTCTTGGACCACTTTTCTTGCATCCGGTCATCACCTTGTGAGACCACTCAGCCCGTGCAGTGCATGGAGAAGCACAATGACTTCTGAAACAATGAAGGAGCAGCTGTCTAACTTCAAGGATGTGTGATGCTGGTCCCAAGCTATCACATAGTGGGAAAGTCCTGGGCCAGGTGAACACGCCATTTGTAGGTGTTCTGGCTGCTAGCCAGCAGCAAGCACAAGAAACCAGAGTGAGGAAGGTTTAAGAGTGATGCTTGCTGCCATCTGGATACCACTTCAGGAGAAGCCCAAGTAAAAATCATCCCACTGCGGGGGCTGGAGAGATGGCTCAGGAGTTATGAGCGCGGGCTGATCTTTCAGAGGACTCAGGTTCAATGCCCAGGACCCATATGGCAGCTCACAACTGTCTGGAACTTTCCAGTTCCAGAGGCTCCAACACCCTCGTATAGACATCCATGCAGGCAAAACACCAATGCACATGAAATAAAAATTAAAATTAAAATATTTTTTAAAAAAGAATCACCTAAGTGAGCCCCCCCCTTGCCCAGAACTGCATTGATTAGTATTTCTTTTTGCCAATGGTGAGTGAGAATTGGAACGAGATTGCTGTGCATGTCAGACAGCCACTCTCCTACTGAGCTGCACCCTCAATTAAATGATGTTTTTATACCATCATATTCACACTGGCACTCTCAGAGAAGGCGTGGGAAATTGGAATAGCATTGGTCCAAAGGCAGAGTCAACATTGAGTTAGAAGGTGTAAAATTTGTCGGGAGTCCCTGCTCACAGTCTCATGGATGCTGCCTTTCCCACCTGTCTGCTTATCTTGCCAGGGCATCTTCACGCATGCATCTTGCCACATGTATCTCCACAAGATCTTCCTTCAAATTAGCTGTTCACAATAATGTCTCTCACCAAGGCACCTTGAAAGACAAGCTGTGGACTTTCTAGAAGAATGCACATTTCTCTTTTGCAGCGGGTCGCATATGATTCACCTCCCCAGACTGCTTATACGTGTGTGAGGATAGAAAACTCACAGAATGGGTAACAAGAATTCTTCTGGACCAGCCTCGAGGCAAATGAATTTGGCAAGTACTCAGGATCATGCTCGTGTGGAACCCAGGCTGCCTCTAGATATAGTCCTTCAGTATTATGCCATCCAAAACACACTGGCTTGAACATTGGCTGCTCAGTATAGCTCACTGTGAGGTGGGTCAGCAGTTTAGATTGTGCTCAGCTGGAACTTACCATGTGTAAGTGCTCAGCTGCAGATGGAGTCTGGCAAAAGACTGGGGCGATGGGGATAACTAAGCCACATGCCTCTGAAACTTCATCAGGTTAGATTGACCTCTTCTTCATCAGGTTAGATTGTCCTCTTCTGTTGCATTCTACTTGCTGAAGAAAATTATATTCTTATCTCAGATGGTAGAAAGAATGACATATATATGAGTGTATATATATATATATATATATATATACACACACACACACACACACACACTCACACACACACACACACACACACACACATATATATATATGTGGGGTGTTCTCTCTGTAGCCATGACTGTCCTGGAACTTCCTCTGTAGATCAGCTGGTCTAAAACTCAGAGATCTGAGTTCTGGGATTAAAGGCATTTAAAGGTGTGTGTGCCACCACTGCCCTGCCCACTGCATTATCTTTTTGTGAGATGAGTTCCACACTGTGAAAGACCCTGCACACAGAGATCAGTGAACAGCTCCCTATTGCAGTCATGTATCTCTGGTCTTGATTGGCCAGGCTGCTAGCTCTGTGGGTCAGATAAACAGAGTGGAATGCTAGACATTTATTCGCAAGACTCAAGTCATCCTTAACAGAGATACGACTATGCTTGAGAGTGCTTTTCAAGTCACGTATTCCATGGATTCTCACAACCTGTAATTTTTATGATATGTGTCTATCCATTGTCATTAAAAGTCTCTCCTTCAGTGCTCCCATTACATTTGGGTTCTGTTGATAGCAGCCAATTGCATTTTGTAAAGTATGAATTCTGCTAACAGTAAAACCAAATGTGAGTGGGTACAGAAGTGAGATGACTCTCAGAGTTTCATCTTGCTGACAGAAGTCTTTAGTGCTGGCACGGAACCTCAGCTGCCACTTCTCAGATGGAACAGACTGCTCAGTGTGTCGGAATCAGAGGCAGACACTGACTTACTCTAGGCCGTCTGAGACATCGAAAAGATAAGGGGTAAAGAAATGAATTAAGATTTATTGTGTCCAGAGTCAGTCTTTACAAACTCAGATGCCTAGATGTGGAGTCAGAACTTCGGTTGCTTTAATTTTGAAGGCAGTGGTTGGATGAATGAGCCCAGAGCATTATTCATGCTGGGTAAATGTTCTGTCAGGAACCTATGCTGCCTGTTCAAGTACAGATCTTACTTAAGCTGTCCATTCTCTTCATAACCTACAACAGGATATTTGAACCTGTTTCTAGTTGTGATGTGGCTCAGCCCTTAGCACACACCTTTAATCCCTCTGGCTGGAATAAAGACATGTCCTCAATACTCACCTTTAATACAAAACAGTGAAGGTAAAGTTAGTTTGTAGAAGGAAGCACCCATGCTTGAAAGTGGTGTCTAATTGAGCGCATACAAAGTGATGAATCAGAGAAAGATCTGACAGAATAGGCTATGCCCAACTCTCAGGAGAAGAGAGAGGAAAGGGAAGCTACTTAGGGGTGAGACAGACAGTACAGGAAGAGAGTACAGTACAGGAATACAGTAGAGTTCATGGAGACGGTACAGTAGAGTTGAGAGGGAGAGTGGAGCAGCACAGAGAAAGATGGAAGCAGTTTTCCTGGGAGAGTTTTTCAGAGACAGGTTGAAGACAGAACAAGCTATACACAGGTGGAGATAGAATGAGCCAGAGAATGAGAAGGAGCCAGAAGATTAGAAAAGATTGCTAGAGTTACTATGAAGACAAGCAGAGCAATTCAGCAGCTGAGAGAAAAGCCAGATTGACTAAGTCAGTTTGGAGAGGAGTTTGAGCCAGCACAGCTGAGGTGAACTAGCCAGATAAAGTCCAGAAAGAACAAGAGGGGTGCATTTATTCAGCATCAAGTCTCAGAGGCTGAAAACACTCTGGGCCCAGATTAGATTGTAAGGAGGCTAGAAGCTTTCCAGGAGTAGGCCTAGGTTAGCAGATGGAGGCAGTGAGCCTTCCTGACACCAATTACAGAAGGAGAATAAAAGCTACTTTTACAATAGCCATCACCTCTGTCACTGTATAAAGGTCCAGCAATCAGAAGTACATGCTCAACCAACACTCTTCTTGTTAAATACTGATGTCATGTGTCTCATTTCTTTTAACTAGAAGCAGTACTGCAACAAACATTTTCAAACATAGTGTGTTCTTAGCACCTGTGTAGGAGCTTCAAGAGGGCAGAGAACTAGCTACCTATGTGTCTCTCAAGAAAGCAGAAAGCTATCTACCTATGTGTCTCCCAGGCCAAGAACAGTGTCTGGCACAAATAGGTGCCTAACTATGTTTTCTAGTGTTATATATTTTTTTTAACTTGGTATAATGTTTCTCATACTTTAAATTTTTTACAAAGAAGAAATTCCTAAACAGCTATTTCCTAATTCAAATAGAATATATAGCTTAGAAAATACATATTTACAACTACTGTACTTGTTGGTGCTCCCTCCCCTTTATTAATATGTAGTGGTCTCCTTTATCCTTCCTGGCTAATTTTTGAGTTGAATTCAACTTTATTAGATACCAGATTAGCTTCAGAAAGCAGTGCCTTCTTGCTTGCCATGTCAATTTCCTTCCTCGGGTTTGTAGCCTGGGCTGCCTTTGCCAGTGGGCTTCACTGAAGATAACAGATACTGTGTTGTGTTTTTCAGTCCAGTCAACTAGCCTACATCTCTGTTGTGGTGAGCTGAGGCCATCTGCATTTAAAGTGATTGACAAGGACTACCACCTCCTGTGATTTTACAGTTGCTTTTCTGGCTGTCAGAGCTACTGCTTGTTCTTTCCCCCCTTCCTGATTCCTGTCCAGTTCTCATTTTTTTCATGTTTCTCTCATGATTTTTTTTTCTTGTGCTGTCATGACTGAGATTGTCGTTCTCCTCTGTTTACACTTCCTTAAGTACTCCATAGCGCCAGCTTCGTCGTTCCTAGATTGCTTCGGTTTTCTGCTTGTCTTGGGAAGGCTTTAAGATGAAACATCATGATAATCTAACCACCCAACCGATATTTGAATTTAATAGTTAGTTCTAAAAAATAAGAAATACAAATGGCCAAGAAATAATTGTACATATTATTCAACATCCTTAGCTATCAGGAAACATGTGCATTCGATCTACACTGAGCTTCTATTTCACACCAGTCAGCTTGACTCTCCTTAAGAAAATCAATGACAACAAAGACTGGTGAGGTTGTGGTGGAGAAGAAACCATTATGCATTACTGATAGGAATATCAACTTGGTTAGCCAGCATGGAAATCAATAGAGAAGTTCCTCAAAAGTCTGAAAATAGAACTGCCTTATAACTTGGTTGTATTACATCTGGGTATGCACCTGAAGAGCTGTAAGTCAGCATAGTTTAGAGATATTATTACTGGAATTTTGGGGATCCCTACCTGGGGGTGTGCCACATGTTACTGGAGAAACTGAAGTTCTTTTCAGAGTTCTTGGTCGCATTAATAAATGAATTTAAGGATGGGCACAGAAGAAAACCTGAAGACATTTTTACTACCATTTAAAAGAAAAAAACAAAACAAAACAAAAACTCAAGGCAAGAAAGCTGTCCATTCCAGCAGCTTCCTAGAGGAGGAAGATGGAGAAGAGGAAGGAAAGAAATCCATCAGGGAAAGAATGATAAAGCACAAAGTATAGGGAGACCATGCCGAGTTCAATTATCCTTACACATCTGAAAGACAGAGATAGAAAAGGAGAGAAGGAAAGGCTAAGTACAGGGAGACCATGCCGAGTTCAGTTATCCTTACACATCTGAAAGACAGAGATAGAAAAGGAGAGAAGGAAAGGCCATACCTTTCTGCCTGAGGACTTGGAAAAGCAGACCGAAGAGAGCTTCATGGCATGATGGTCCTCTAGCAACTACTTTAGGGCCGGTGCCTAGGGTGGGTTCTGGGAAGAATAGTGCAGTAAGTCATTAAGGGGTCCGTCATTCCTCCTATCTTTTAAGCACAGCTTAAGGTAAGTCAGCCTTCCTGAGCCCAGGTGACTGACGGTCCTGACTGAACTAGCTAATTTTTAAAAAAATCAACATTTTTATCTATAAAACCACATTTTCTCATTAAATAACACTATAAGAGAGTGACTTGATATAATTTTAAACAGGAGGACAAAGAGAGCAGTTTCAGGTTACAGAACCTCTCTCCTAACAAGTTTTGAAAAAAAAAAAAAGAGAAATAAAAGGTCGTTTTTATCTAAGTGGGTCAGTTGGACAAATATATCCAGTGAATAATCATGTCTAACTGCTGATGAATAGAGTCAAAAAGAAATTCTGACTTTTAAAATCATAGCCTCAAAGGCATGATACATGTTGGATTTTTTTTTTTCTGAAATAAAAAATTGGTTCTTGCTACTTGGAAATGCAGGAAGTTGAGATAGAATAATCTTAAGAGCGAGAACAACGGCTTGTCTCACTCACAGGTAGATATCCGCCCCTTTCGTTTTTTAATTTTTAAATTTATTTTATTTCATCTCATTTTTTTCTGTCTAGGAGGAAGCAGTTTTAAGTTGCCTCAGCAGAGCCCTGACCATTAGTGTTATAGCAATACTTGTCTGTACATGCTTCCTGCTGAAGTATTCAGAATAGACAGCAATCTACAGATGAGTGCGTAAAGAAAATATGATACGTAGGATGGAATTCCATTGGCCACAGGGGG
>JADRCC010360237.1:0-10243 GCA_019843855.1 Hylomyscus alleni
CCCCCCCATTTGTAATTGTCTATCCTTAGTCCACACTATTAATAGTGAATGCAGCCCACATTAAACAACACTGTTTCATTTTAACTCAAATACAGGACACATTGGTTATCACATCTATTTATAATTCTATTTCTGATGACTGTATGATACTTTCAGTCAGTATTGTTGCTTTTGCTGTCTCATTTTAAGCACTGATGGAAAAGTACTAAATGTGGTAAGTAATCAGAATTAAATTCCTTTAATTCTTCATAGTCTTAATAAGTTTGGAGAATAAAAGAGCAAAAATAATACTAAAATTAGAAAGGGTCTTCCTTGGGGTTTCTAAATACCTGGTTGTGTGATGCAGTTTCTTCATGTTAAAACATTGAATATTTTAGTTTCAAAAGTGCATGAAATAAATGCAGACCTTTTATTTTACAATATAATTTTTCACATATGTAAATTTACTGTTAAAATGTTATTTCTTTTCAAATTCTTATAATTTTAATTATATGTCTGTGTTTTTGTATAGCAGCATCCCCATAGAAGCAGTTCGAGGGGGTGTGATAGGGGGTTCCCATGGGGGCTTGGGGGAACAGGAAAGGAGATGACACATGAAATATAAATGAATAAAATATCCAATTTATAAAAAATGTATTTTAATTCTACAGATTTCATTAGGAAAGGCCAGTCACTGCTATGGGAGTGCAAATGACAATAAGAGTTCAGGAACAGAATCCATTTTTGACTCTGTAGGCCAGGAAGTACTGATGCAAATGTCTCAGTGTTCAGAGGGCAGTATCCATTGGAAAGGATGAAGTAACTGAGTTGGAGCACAGACCAGGACAGCCACTTACTGACTGGTTGCCATAGGCCACTGTTGCCCTGTTACATGCATAAGGCTCAGGAATAAGCAGTGATACTGTGAGGTGTATGGGTGAAAACACCAGGGTGTAAACACAGCACAATCAAGTGAAGGACTTGGAGGATTGAACAATCAGCATGAAGTCATAACTAGTAGATACCATAAGGCATAGACTCAGCTACTGTGCTGAGAGATCTATGTAAATCTGATTGTGTATCTGGTTTAGTTCAATATGACCTCTGGATCCCAGTCATATGCAAATCTATAGAAGACTTTAGAGTAGAAATCTGAAGCTCACTTCACATATCAGCAAGGGAGTGCCCAGTTAGTCTCAAGGAAGCACTGAGCCTCAGTCTTAGACATCATGTATTGGGTGTGGAACTTGCTACTCCTCATGGCAGCAGCCCAAAGTAAGACATCAGAAACAAATGCTCCAATGGGAACTGAGGCAGTTCCATGAATCCTCACCTCCCTGTGTTCTCTCCACAGGTGCCCAAGCACAGATCCGGTTGGTGCAGTCTGGACCCGAACTGAAGAAGCCTGGAGAGACAGTGAAGATCTCCTGCAAGGCTTCTGGGTATACTTTCACAATCTATGGAATGGAGTAGGTGAAGCAAGCTCCAGGAAAAGGTTTAGAGTGGATGGGCTGGATCAACACCAACACTGGGAAGCCAAGATATGCTGGAGACTTCAAGGGATGACTTGCCTTCTCTTTGGAAACCTCTGTCAGCACTGAATATTTGCAGATCAGCAACCTCAAAAATGAGGACATGGCTATGTAGTTCTGTGTGAGACATGGTGTGAAAACCACATCCTGAGGGTGTCAGAAGCTGTGAGGAGAAGGTGATTCAGCTATGCCCAGACAAAAATAGAGAAAACATTATCTCCTTGATTTTGGGCCATAAATATGAGATTACTGACAACAGATAGAAAATTCACATATGGTCAGCCAAGGAATGTTCTCAATGGGGTTATGACAGATCAGCTTAATATAGAGAGAACAATCATTTCATAGTATCTTTAATTTGGTATATACATACTGATAATATGGCAAATATAAATATACATATACTAAACTGTCAACAAATAATTCTAAAAATTTTACCTAACATCAGACACTATTATTCTCTCAGAGAAGATGAAGAATCCAGGCTTCTACAGGCCTATAACCGAAGGTAAAAAGACAGAGAACATAGGTAGAGTGGGAAAGGTCTATAAACTGCTACTGTAGACAACAGATGTCCACAGCAACCCTGCCTGCATTAGTTCTTCTTACTGCCTCACAACATATATAAGTTTTTGCAGATAAATCACACACATTTGCCAAGAACTGGATATGTGCAGGTAATCACTGGGATATTACAGTTAAATGTCAAAAACAAAAAAGGTGAATATTTTCAAAATTTATCACTGGACAAATAATAATACAATTTCAACTAAAAGTTAATATTAAAGAAGACAGTCCTGCCATAACAAAAGCTAATGTTCAGTCTTGAATCTGAATTTTCAGATCTTGCAGATCAAACATGGCTGTTAAGATCTTAGGTCTCTGATCTCAGCAAAGCCTTCAATCATATTTAGTGTACATTTTCATTTGCGATCTAAGTGATTATTAATTTCTTCCTAGTTTTTTTTCACATAAGTTTTCTAATCTGAAAATTCTATCTAGATGAGTCATTAATTGTGTGTTTATTTAGTTTCAAATATCCAAGTTTCAAGTTTAATATTTGCCTCAAGAGAAGTCTATCCCTGTTTTGAAACTTTACAAAACCCAGATTCAACAATTCTTTCCAGTCTTCGCTATATTGCTTTATTTAGTTATAAAAAATTTCTGAGATATTGACACAGAAACATGACATTTCAACTCCCAGCATGTCTCTACATAGTATTCTGTAGAAATGTTGTGAGAGATTTTGATTCCTCAATATGTGAGAAAGTAGATCAGTTATCTTAGTAAACTTATTTGGCCAAAGGGAAAATTTCTGCTAAAAGTGATGCCAGTGTTTTTGCAAAACATTCAGAATGTATCTTGATGGTCAATGTTCATTAGCATTCTCCCTTCAGTATATTGAGACTGTTTTCTATTAACTTCAAATATACCAAAGGTGAAAATAAACAATAATGAAATTGAAGTAGTAGGTTGTAGCTGATAATCAGTCTTCAGATGTCACTGAGCCAGCTCCAAAGCTTTCCAGACATCTATTTTAGTTCTCAAATACAGTATCATGCTACTCAATGTTCTATGACTACTGGATACTAGTATATGTGGACTCGTAACACTAGGATTTCTCCAACAAGATACGATTGAAGGAGACTATTGCTGCAATACTAGGATAATAAATCATGTAAACAAAATAATCTATAATATACAACGTGTGATGTGCATGTTAACTTGATTTTAACAATTATTATTTTTAATTACTTATAATTTTTACAATCCAGTAGTTACCCATCTACTTGTTCACCCTCCTATAGTTCCTCATTCCATTCTTCCTTCCTCATGTTTCCCCTATCATGGTCCCACCACCATTCAAGATTCTCTGGGGCCTCAAGTGTCTCAAGGGTTAAGCATGTCTTCTCCCACTGAGGTCATACCAGTCAGTCCTTTGCTGAATATGTATTGGGACCCTCATATCAACTGTCATATGATGCCTGTTTGGTATCTCAGTGTCAGAGCAATCTCAGAGGCCCAGATTAGTTGAAACTACTGGTTTTCCTATGGGGTCACCCTGTTCCTCACTTTCTACCAGTCATTCCCAAATTCAGCCACAGGGTTCTCTGACTTCAGTCCATTGGTTGAGTGTAAATATCTGCTTTTGATTAGTTCAGTTGCTTGTTGGGCATTTCAGAGGGCTAGGCTCCAGTCTGTATTCACAACACAGCATTAGAAATACTATCAGGCCTTGGAGTTTCTTCCCTGGAGCTAGATCTGAAGTTGGGCCAGTCACTGGACCCCCTTTCCCTCAGTCTTCTCTCCATTTTTCCCTGTAGACTTTTCAGGCAGGAACAGTTCTGAGTCAGAGTTTTTGACTGTGGGATGGTAATCCCATCTTTCCACTTGATGTCCTGTCTTTCTAATTGAGGTAGACTCTACAAGTCCCTCTTCCCACTCTTGAGCATTTTATCAAAAATCACTCCCTCTGAGACTGTGATTCTCTCACCTCCCAGGTTTCTGGTACTTTCTAGAAGGTCCCCACACCTCCCACATCCTAAGGTTGCATATTTCCTTTGATTTTATTGGCCTCCCATACCTGACCAATTTCCCATTTTCCCTCTCCCTCTCAAGTGAGATTGAGGTATCCTTACTTGGGTATTACTGCTTGTTAATATTCTTGAGTTTTATGGATTTTATCCTGGGAATTCATTCCTTTTTTGCCAATATCCACTTAATAGTGAGTACATATCATGCCTGTCCTTTTGGGACTGAGTTATCTCAATCAAGTGATATATTAGTCCTATCCATTTGCTTGCAATACTCATGATGTCCTTGTTCTTAGGAGCTGATAGAATTTGATTTTGTAAATGAGCCCCATTTATTGTATTCATTCTTCAATTGTGGGACATCTAGCTTGTTTCTAGCTACTGACTATCACAAATAAGGTCTGTAAATGAAAAGCTTGGAGGCTTCTCTTTCATTTAGGAGAAGTGGAGAAGGTAAGGGCATACGTTGGGGTATAAGAAGGGAGGTGGCTGTGATTGGAATATAATGTGAGTAAAAAAAAAGTATGGCAGTCTCTGGATGGTCTTTCTTTAGTCTCTGTTCCATACTTTGTCTCCATATTTCCTCCTGTGCATATTTTGTTCCCCCTTCTAAGAAAGAATGAAGCATCCACCTTTGGTCTTCCTTCTTTTGACCTTTGTGTAGTCTGTGAATTGTATCTTGGTGTTCCAGGATCCTCGACATATACAGTTACCAAATCAGACACTATTGTGGATACAAAGAAGAGCTTGCTGACAGGAACCTGATATAACTGACTCCTGGGAGGCTCTACCAGAGCCTGACAAATACAGAAGCATATGCTTGCATCCAACCACTGGACAGAGCACATGATTCACAATAGAGGATTTAGAGGATGGACCAAAGGAGCTGAAGTGTTTTGCAATCTCATAAGAAGAACAAAGTTATTATCCAATCAGACCACCCCAACAGCTCCCAGGGAATAAATCACCAAAATAGATTACATATGGAGAAACCCATGGCTACAGAAACAAATGTAAGAGAAGATGGTCTTGTTGGGAATCAATAGAAGTCCTTTGTCCTGTGAAGACTGGATGCCTCAGTGTAGGGAAATGCCAGAACAGGCATATGGGAGTGAATGGATGAGGAAGTACCCTCATAGAAGCAAGGGGAAGGGCTATGGCATAGGGGCTTCTAGAGGGGAAACTGGGAAATGAGCTAATATTTGAAATGTAAATAAAGATATTATCCAATAATATAAAAGTAAATTATGGGGAAGAAGAGATATAGGTACATACTTTTCAATTTTTTTTTTACATCCAGGAAACTGATGTCACTTCATTCTCAGGCTCAAGTCAAAAATCCCTGAAAGATTGTCTGGAACATTATGTGGTCTCTCAGTATAGGCAGTGTTATTGGTTAATACAAAACTAGATATAAGCATAATTAACATGCTTTTAGTTTCTCTGGGCAAATTCTCCATCTGAAGATTTCCTTGGAATCATTTCCACATTTAAGGGTGTAAGAATCTGTGTTATTATGAAAGTGAATACTCTTGAAGGGAAGTTATTAGTAAGAACAAAATAAATAAATTTTGTACTGAGTGCAGAAATGACTGTTCAAAAGCATCAGATGCCAAAGAAGCTCATGAAACTGATGTAGACATTTCTGTTATGAGACTCAGGACATAGGTGAAGTGGGACTCTCTGATAGGATAGTGTTTTAGATTTATAGAGTACCCAATGGGGTGTTTTATCTGTGTCAATGTCCTATAATACCAAAAAGATCCCAAATTTCCATCTTCTTTCTCAGGACTATTCACATCAGGGTCAGATCAGAATCAAATATCATTTTACATGTTTTTTCTTACTCAGTGATTTCAATCTTCCATTTTTATGTTTTTAATTTTTCAAACAGCAAAATTCTCTGACTTTTTGGCCTAAATATAGGACTCAGACACTAACAGGGTTATGACCTGTTGCTCAGCTGACATTGGCTAGGGGAAGTCTTGTGCTATGTTCTCAGTTTACATTTCTTGGGATTCTTCTGCTGTTCTTTATAGTTGGATTTTTATTAGAGAGAAATCACTAATATTAGAGAGAAATGACTAATATGGGGAATAATAATGTGATATTATTCTGTAGATAGTGAATAACAATTGCCCCGCCAAGTCTGTACTGCAGTCACTTTGATAATGTATAAAGTTGGGGAGGAATGGAACATTTCATTTTAGTCTGAGTTGTAGTGGACAGTATCTAATTATTTCTAATAACTGTGTGTGTAACTATTCATGCCTGAAGTGAACTTGGACTTGAATATTGCTAGAGTAAGGCCTATCCAGGAAGCACTTTGTTCTACAGCCTTTTGTATGTCGGTTCCCAATTGCTGTTGCTCTTTTAGAAAATAACCCCTCCTTCCTGTAAAATATGAATAATTCCTTATTTTTCCCTACAACTCTTTGGCTTTATTCTAAGTAGAACATAAGTCTCTTTGTTAAATAATCACTTATTTGAGATCTGCCTCCCTAATCAAAATTCATACAATGTTATTTGTTCTAACATGTGAAAGGTCAATTAGGTAAACTATCCATCTGTTTAGCATAAATACATTCCTCAGGGTCTGCCTGGATGATATTGAGTTAGTAAAGTACCTTCCTTTATATGACTAATGGTCAGTCATGTATAGGAATCAAGTCTATTCTTTGGATTCACTGAGGGCTTTGTTTCAGAGCCACATGATTAAGAATCATGATATATAGGAAGAATCCTTTCTTAGCTGGAACAGCACCTGGACCTTTGGTGATTTCTGCTCTTTGTGGTTGTTTCATTAAAAATAGCTACTGCATGAAAGGTCAACTTTGGTATATAATGCATAAACACAATGGAAGTACATGTGATGTCTACAATGAGCACAGTTAAAATCTGCTCACAAATCCAGAGCACCAACCTCAAAGAGAATGAGTGCATAGACTTCGGGAGCAGATACAGACATATGTGGGCTCTGAACTCTTCTCTCTTGGCTTCTCCATTCCTTGGAAACTCAGTAATCTTACATTTATTATCTATAGTAATCTGTGATATCTCCAAAGAGTTTGGGGTTTCCTTTTGGAGGTGGGGGGGCTTCATGTAAAATATTTGAGAAGTCTCACAGAAACAAAAAAGAATTTCAAATCTTGGGAGAGAAGAAATGTTCTGCCTCAGTGATAGAAACACAATGGTACAGAAGTTCATAGGAACTGGTGATTCTGCTCCCTCTAGATTCCATCCAAAGCTTTCATTTGATTACCTGCTCAACACAGGGTTTGAGGATCAATAGAACCATGATGGATGCGAGGGGTCAGCAGTCTCTGTTACCTATAATCACTCTGAGTTCCCAAATCTCCTCTTCTCCATAGGACATGAGCCTCCTTCTCTGACACAGTGTCACATTTTACTTAATTCATCTCTACTACACACATCAACAACCAGAATGTACACATTCTAACCCTCAAATTCTGAATCGAGGCCTGGCAGTGTTGGCGCATGCATTTAATCCCAGCATTTGGGAGGCAGAGGCAGGCAGATTTCTGAGTTTGAGGTCAGGCTGGTGAGTCAGGGCCATCCAGAGAAACCCTGTCTCAAAACAAACAAACAAACAAACAAACAAACAAACAAACAAAAACAACAAAAAAATATCTGAATCTAGGATTGAAGCACTTATCTAGCAATCCAGTGTGAATGCAGTTGTGGCCTCCATAGTGCCTTAGAGGAGGGTGTTGGGAGCTAAACTAAGCTCCTAGCTAGAAGCTTCACCTTTCCCCTGAATCCTGTAAAATGGATTTCAGTTATTGTGGGGGCATTAGAATGATTTAGGTCCAGAACCTAATTAACAATTCATCTTAGATCACCTTTTGCCTCATTATTAGATATTACTTGCCAAATTGTGTTTAATCTAAAATTCTATGACTAACAGGCAACATTCCTTTTGTAATTAGTTCATCATAACACTAATTGAAATGTCCTCTTTCCCATAGGATGAGTTTCAAAAATGTCATTAGCTCAGCTTCTGCTCATGTTCTTTGTGAAGGAAGGACAAATATTGAGTTGAAGTTTTTGTGGGTGTTTTGGTATCTTTATCCCTCCTCTGGGAACACTGCCTGGCTACAGCAGGAGTTCACTTCAGGCTCAATATCCCCCACTCCTAGGGTTCTCATCTAAACTCACCCAGATAGACTCTGACACTA
The DNA here is from genome assembly GCA_019843855.1 of Hylomyscus alleni. Taxonomy (NCBI): domain Eukaryota; kingdom Metazoa; phylum Chordata; class Mammalia; order Rodentia; family Muridae; genus Hylomyscus; species Hylomyscus alleni. The sequence goes on from JADRCC010360237.1 coordinate 8,245, forward strand.
TTAATGACACAGTTATATTGGCAAACTGGAGCCTAAAATAACTGTCCTCTGAGACACTCTATCAAGCAGCTGACCAAAACAGATGCAGAAACCCACAGACAAATATTAGACAGAGCTATGGAAGGAATAGGGAAGAGTTGTGGGAATGATTAAAGAACATGGAGGGGTAGGGACTCCACAAAAAGACCAAAGGTGTCAACTAACCTGGACCCTCAGGGGCTACCTGAGCCCCCTTCCCACATATATGTAGCAGAGGTGCATATTAGTTTTCATGTAGATCTCCCAGATATTAGAATTGAGGCTAATGATGACATTTTATGCATGACTGTGGATACTGTTTCCCTAATTAGTCTACCTTGTCTGTCCTTAGTGGGAGGGAAGGTGTCTATCCCTATAGGGACTTGAGGTGCCAGGTTGGGTTGGTACCCACATGACACTCCCCTTTTCATAGTAGAAGGGGACAGGTGATGGGAGAGGAGCTCTCTCAGAGGAACTGAGAGGAAAAGGGAAGCTGCAGTAGGGGTATCATGTGAATAAACAAGCAAACAAACAAATAAGTGTAGAAACAAGATTAAGTTTTCTTGCACAATACCCAAAGCCTAAAGCAGAGGTTTTCCCACTTCAATTTAAAACAATTCCTTGTTTAACTCAATGTATTTGAAAAATTCTTTAATTTATGGTATTTCTTCTGGAACTATAAAGTAATCATTTAATTGAGACCATTTTAAAACATAGTTTGTAATGAAACTTAAGTCTGTATTCACGATCTATCATCGCCAATATTTGACTTCATATTAAACTGCTTTTTCCCCTTTGAGGAAAAGTTCTTGCTGATTTATTGACAGTGATGTATTCATTCCTGGTGAAAATTTCCAATCTGTAAAAGACTGAAAAGTTAAATTTTAACAAGGACTTAAAAATCATATATGTCTGTTCATACTTTGATGAGATCACATCCATCAACTCTGGTTTTGAGAGTTGAGTGTAAGGGTCAGGAGCTCTTGGGGACATAGCCTCCATTTGACATATACATTTTCTTGTGTCTCTACACTACCATACTTAAATAGAAATGAATCCTATTTTACAAAATGCCTGCCCACAGTGTCTGTAACAAACCACTTCTATAAGACTTTGAATTTCTTGCCAGATATATTTATCCTTTTTTAAGAATCACCTTTTATGCTTTGATGCAAATCAATAAATAGGACAAATGTGAATTAAAAAATAAATTTTCTAAAACGATGGGTTGTTCTATGAACTTATTTAGCAACAGGTGTCTATATAGAGACACAAATGTTTTATCACTTAATGCATGGTTACTACTAACTGATAGTAACATGGAGAGCAAAGTTCTGCAAAATGCAGTTTATGCTCTTAACTCAACTCTACTACATGTTGATTGTACTCCATTATCCAGGATTCATCATCTAGGAGTGAAAGAGTGGGAATTGGAGTTGTACCATTTACCAGCACCTTAGTGTCCCAACAGCCAGAGTTTTACTTCCTTTTCTAGGAACCTATGTTCTGTGGCCCTACAATTCTTGCTTTAATGGGAGACAATGTGTATCAAGAAAGATAAAAATATCACCATACTGGATCTATGACATTTACTAGGTAACTGGGGAGGGAAGGTTCTCGATGCCCTTGATTCATCAAATTAGGATAGAATATTATATATGACATCTGTATTGCTAAAATTGTGTTCCCAATTTACAATAATCTATACTGTTTATCTGACTAAGTCTCTAATCTCATCTAATGTTTACTTCTCCTTTATTACAGAAAAGGCATTCTATTGACAGCCAGGCTGCAATACTTCACTGTAAAGACTGTGATTATATACAAGCCAGGTGAATATGAAACTTCAGAGGACAGTGTATAGGTCATTCTAGAGAGAGAGTACTATGGTCCGATACTGTGACATGTCTATAGCATTTTATTGGGTAATGTACTGAGCAAAATTGGAACAGAAATTCCTGTGTTTACACTTAAAGATGAT
>JADRCC010360258.1:0-10894 GCA_019843855.1 Hylomyscus alleni
GTGGTTTTGATTTGCATTTCTCTCATCATGAATGGGCTGCTTGCCTATTCACAGGTAAAGGGCATTTGCATTTCTTTCTTTGTGATTTCGCTGTTCGTGTCCTTTGACCATTTTCCATTGGGTTATGGATCTTCTCAATTTCTAAATCTTTTTATACTAAAGGGATTAGTGCTTTGTGATATGAATTGCAAATACTTTTTCCTCACATTGTCAAATGCCTTTTGACTGGATATGGTGTTTCAGATATGGGCAGAATGTTTAAATATATATGCATATATTCAAATATATCCATCATTTTTATGCCTTCTAGATTTACACCATACTTACAAAGGCTATCACCATCCGTGACCCCCCAAGTTTTCTCATTCTGCTTTTACTTTTCCCGTTTCTACCACTTAAATCTTAGCTCCGTTTGGAGGTTTTCTCAATGCACAGGTGAAGTAAGGAGGCAAACTATTTTTGTTCCTGAAATGGCTATCTTTACTGTCCCAATATCATTGATCAGAGTTCTCATTTGCAGGATCTGTGGTGAGGCAGAATAAAATGCCAGTCACACAGCATGAGTACCTGAGTTTGTGTCTCCAGTATCCATCTAAAAGCCAGAAGCTGTAAACTTAGCACTGGGGAGGTATGAAGAGGTAGGTACAGGGAGATGCCTAGAACTCATTGGCCAGCCAGCCAGCCTAGCTAAATCCACAAAGTCTAGGTTTGAGTAGAGATACTGTCTTAAAAGAAAAAAAAATGTCAAGCAATCTAGGAAGACATCCAACATCAACATCTGGCCTCCACACGCACACAAGCATGCACGTCCTCCCCCTGCCAGCATCACTCCCCACAACACACACTCGCATTTGCCACACTGACAAGGCATCATCGGTACCATTGCTTTCTTATTCATTGTCTCAGTTAGGGTTTTACTGCTGTGAACAGACATCCTGACCAAGACAACTCTTATAAAGAACATCATTTAATTGGGGCTGGCTTACAAGTTCAGAGGTTCAGTCCATTATCATCAAGGCAGGAGATGGCAGGGTCTGGGCAGGCATGGTGCAGGAGGAGCTGAGAGTTCTACATCTTCATCTGAAGGCTGCTAGCAAAATACTGGCTTCCAGGCAGCTAGGTATTAGAGCCCACACCCACAGTTATGCACCTACACCATTAAGGCTAGGCCTCCAAAGAGTGGCACCCCCTGGACCAAGCATATACAAACCATCACACACATAAACTGGACTTATCTTGGTTCTGCTATTCAACCTCATTAGCCTACCTATCTGTCTATGCTGATACCACACTGCCCTAGTAAGTAAGACTGCACGGTGTCTTTCTGGTTGTCTCATAGGACAAGTCTCTCCATGTCCCTCTTTCTTTCTTTTACACATGTGTTTTACATGTATTGCCTGATTATTTGTCAGCACAAACTTTAAAATGCTTTGCCCAGCTCTGAGAGGAGGGAGCACCTGTGAGACAGACGTCTGTTAGTTACAATTTACCCAGTCTGTAGCAGTCTGTTATAGTAACAGAACAAGTACTTCTAGTCCATTCAACACTATAACAAAATACCACAAACTAATTTATGAACAACGAATGTATTGTCAATACATTTGTTATAGAAGTCAAAAAGATTTGAAGCGATGGCAAATCCAATGGAGTGTGAACTTCCTAAGAGTGCTTTCTGTGTCTCCTCACATGGAAAGGGAACTTATAGAAGCATTAATATCACCCCACGTGTGGATCCATCCCATATGCAATCACCAAACCCAGACATTATTGCGGATGCCAACAAGTGATTACTGACAGGAGCCTAATATAGCTGTCTCCTGAGAGGCCCTGCCAGTGCCTGACAAATACAGAAATGGATGCTCAAAGCTATCCATTAGACTGAGCACAGGATCCCCTATGAAGGAGCTAGAGAAAGGACCCAAGGAGCTGAAGAGGTTTGCAGCCCCTTAGGAGGAACAACAATATGAACTAACCAGTACCCCCAGAGCTCCCAGGGACTAAACCACCAACCAAAGAGTACACATGGTGGGACTCATGGCTCCAGTTGCATATGTAGCAGAGGATGGCCTAGTCGGTCATCAATGGGAGGAGAGGCCCATAGTCCTGTGAAGGCTCTATGTCCCAGTGTAGGGGAATGCCAGTGTAGGGCCAGGAAGCAGGAGAGAATGGGTTGGTGGGCAGGGGGAGGGGGAAAGAAATAGGAGGTTCTTCTGAGGGGAAACCAGGAAAGGGGAGAACTTTCGAAATGTAAATAAAGAAAATATCTAATAAAAAACAAAAATAAAAATAAAAAAAGAAACATTAATATCAGGCCCCCATAATATTCCTCATGGAGTGAAACTACATATAACACTGACGTTGAAGAAAATATGATATCAAAATGGGTTTGAGATTTAAAGGTTAGAGAAAGAGGTATTCCTAAAATGCAGAATTGAGTTTCACCACAACATTGAAGCTCATGAACTAAACTTCTCCTTGTCTTTGCATTTAGACTATGGTCCCCATCTGACAAGATCTCTCCCACCTCCCACCCTGTGCATACAAGCTTCCTGTCGACTTATGGTCCATCCGGTTCTAGCTACATGCCAAGGGTGACAGTTGCCCTCAGTTCTCTGCACACTTGCCCATCACTTCTCCTGGTTTCTCCTGGTATGCCACACCTGCTGAGCATCTCCTGCTAATTGGCCCAGTTTCCTATCCAGCACTCCACAAACCTCAGGAAACCACTTGAGCCTTCCCTTTCACCAATATTCACTGACACTGAGCTGTTGGAATGATTATTTTTATATCTCAACTTAACTAGGCTACAGAGCACCCAGTCGCCTGTCTATTTCTGTGAGGATGTCTCCAAAAGACCTTAGTGTTTAAGCCAACAAAGGAGAATTCTGCCCTTTTCAATATGATTTGGCATCATGTGACCCACTGAGGACTGGAAAGGTAGAGGTAGGTGGAGCGCACTCTCTCTGCCGAATGTCTGGGATGGAACCATCTAGGCTTTTCTGGTTATGAGCTCAGATATACCAAATGCTCTTGGATTTCAGGCCTTTGGACTTGAACTAAGATTACAATACTGACTTTCCTGGTTGTCCGGCTGCCAGATGGCAGACCATGGGATTTAGCCCCCATGGTCATGTGAGTAAATTCTCTCTAATAAATTCCAGTTTCTATGCTTCCTGCTGCTTGTTTCTCTGGTGGACTCTAATACACCACCTCATTGGAGCACCCTGCACTGTGTACTGGGCCCATCTCTTTGTATTCTATCCACATTGCCATCATCAAAAGAGGTCTCCTCCATTAAACTCATAGCTGCTCTAGACACAGGGTTCATTTGTATTCTAATGGAGGCATATAGGAGATACACGATATATGTTTGTAAAATAAATAAATAAATAAATAAACAAGCAATCAAAGAGATGAGGAGAAGGCCCTGGTTGTAAATCTCTCCTTCGACCACCACCATGTACACTTGCTATAACTATGTGACCTTAGACATGGTGTTTGCTATGGAAATGCTATGCTATGCTCTGTCATGCCATGCCCATTGCTGACTTAAAGGCAAAACAACTATGACTATTTGGATGAGATCCTCACAAGATCTCATTAGGCTCGCTGACATTCTACCAAGGAAACAGAGAGGACAGCTCATGAGATAGCCCTGCATCCTCGGATATACAGTTGACAAATAATTGCTGAGTAGGAAGATCAATTCTTCTTGGGTGATGTAGCATCCCTTAAATTGCCCACGTTCCTGTAAGTGATCCCAATTAAGCCCAATCGTTCACCAAAGTAGACTATGGATGGAATCATCTCTTTATTCTGTTCTATGTGCCTTATTCAAGGTGAATAGATTTCTGTCCTCAGCTCCCCCAAGAAAAGTTACCCAATGATATTAGGCACGTTTCAGCCTCAGTTTCCGTGCCTATACAATTCATGTAATAATAAAACACCCTCAGCACTATTTATACGATTAAATAAAATAACACAAGTTAAATGCCTGGCCTGCTATCTGGTGCCTGAAAAGCACTGAATTAATAGCTACTGCTATCACTGCCACTAATGATAGTTCAGTTAATAGAGTTCCAAGCTTGAGCATTATGTTTAACAAAAAGATCTGCGGCTGGGCTCAGGTGTCAGGGACATTTGCTACAGACAGGGGCAGGCACTTGGTGGTGTACTCTGCTCCTTTCCAACAAATCATCCCCTCTCCAGCTGTGGCCCAAGCCAGATGTGCAGAGTTCCTGTCTCTGCAGACTCAGTGTTTCCTGGTGCATCCCTCCGTCTCCCCCCTTTCCAGCAGGTTCCTGCTCACAGAGAGTCTGAGGACACTACAAAGGTTCTGCAGTGTGAGTTAGCAACCCCCGGCAGCCCCGGAAACCCCGCAGGGAAGAAACACCATCAGAGCGCCAAGAACTTTCCAGAGCATTCGTCAGAAATGCTTGCTGAACAGCAAACCCCAACTTCACATAAGGTCCCACCGGAAAACTGCTGACAAAGGCCTGGTTATGTAAGTGAGGCGGCAGATAATTAGCACAACTGTTCCCCAGAAGAGGAAGAAACAGCCCCTGGGGCCCCCGCTCTCTCGTCTAGGAGTCTGCCGCACAGTTCCTGTGTTAGGCCAAGAATCAGGCAAGAATTTTGCTCCCTAGATTGTATGAAATTTGAAAGCGTCAGACGACTGCTTGATAACCCAAAGGAAAAATGGTCAGGGTTCAGGACTCTTCTGGGTGGGGCTTCCCTGTACCGCTTCTTTCTCTGGATGGGTGGAGAGGAAAGGCTTGTCTGTGGGGTTTATAAGTAAGATGCCCAGACACTAGGAGGAAAAGCCCATGCTGGCTTTAAATATGCTGTGTACAGCAGGCTATGTCCAAACATGTGATTTCCCCGCCTAGGTTTTTTAGGGTGTTGTGATTATAGGTATATATTATTATGCCCAGTCTCAGTAAGTACTTTTAGGGAAGTATTGCCTTGGCATCCACAGGGGGTCAGCACATAGGCTGTAGATAAAAGATTCTGAATAAATAAATATCTCTATCCCGTATCTCAGGCCGATAGAGATTCCCAAAGAACCAGGAAAAAGTTGGCCATCAAGGTCTGGGGAGAGGTGGCAGGCAGGTCACCCCCAGCATACAGTGTGCCCACCTGCCTCCTGGACTCGGGACCATCATCCAGACCTTCTTGGTCCCAGAGTTCCAGGAGTCGGAGACTTGCTCCATCCATGCAGCAAAAGATGATGCCTTCCTCCTGACTAGGAAGGGTGGGTGGCCAGCTCTCAGCCATGTGGAGTGAGTTACTGCTAGGTAATAAACTGGTGAGTGCTTCATAAAGAGACTCTGAATAAATAGGCTGTGCTTTAAAAGCCCTTGAGTATGGGTTTAATTTTATACCGAGAGTCACAATGTGAAGGCTGATAAATGCCATCGGTGCCTATGTCCAGGGTGGACTCGGGGAGGGAGAGGAGGCGTGTGTGTGGACCTGCTCAGGCTTCAGAGGTTGACTTCAGTCTCCTCTCTGCATGCATCCTCTTCCCACCACTCCATCACTAAGACTGTTTTTTCTGCCCCTGCCTGTTGGAGTCTCTGACTTTGAACTCAGCCTTACAAACAAAGCAAAGCCTTCAAAGTTGACCCCTAGTCTTCCCCTGGAGCCATCAGATCATGTCGGCCAAGGGCAAAGGTGCCTTCCCCAGAAGAAAGTGAGGCCCTTTCAGCTCCTGCGGGCAGGACAAGTTGGGGTCAGACACAAACCATCTTAAAAGCAAGCATCAGAGAGGTGCTGCCTGTTCCGTGTAACCCTTCGCACCATTCCTCCAGACAAAGGGTAGAGAGCACTGACCAGGCCCCAGGCTACAGTTCTTGTCCCAGCTCCACCACTGACTGCATGGGGGGGAAAAACACCTCCATCCTAGCATTTAACCTTTCTGACTCTCAAGCTTTGCCCATGAAATCCAGCTGAAAACAGCTGCCCAGTCAGTCTCACATCATCCCTGTAAGGATGAGATGAGATTAGGAAACTGCATTTGGAAAGCAGAGCTAGCTACACATGGTCCATCAGTCTATACTCTCCAGACCTGGATTGAATCCCGCCATGGCCTTTCCTGCTTCTGGGTAGTATCAGAAGCCACCACTGTGAGGACCAAGCTAGGCTCCAGATGCTGCATGAGGGCTTCTGCTGGTAGACAGGGCTGGCAACACAAAGGAGGAGAAGCATTCCTGCCTAAAGCCTGAGCCCAGAGTTCAAGGCCAGCTGTGTCAGCTCAGCACCTCGCACACTGAGGGTGCAAAGCCGGACCCTTGGTGTCACGGCTGCTACCATGGTTCTGATCTTCATGTCAGCGAGGAAGACTCCTTGCTAGCAGCATTTATTCTGTAATCTGAAAAACCAGATGACCAAGGTTGCATTGAGGGAATAGCCTGGCTCCACGAAGCGAACATTTACATCAGAGTGCTGGGGATCCCAGGGCACCTCTCTGATGGAGACAATCTGTTCCATCATAAAGAATCGCTGAGGACTTCCTAAGTCCCAAACACTCTGTCCTCTAATCTCTTGGTTTAACATCATCTTCTACCTGAGAAAAATACCATTACTGATATCTTATAAAATTGGCCAGTGAAGGTCAGAAAGGTGAAAGATTTGACCAGGAATGTTAAATTAGACAGCAGCACAAAGTTGTAAATTCTGTTTATTCTAAAGTCTATATTGAGCCCCATGGACTTGCTGGCAACTTAGAAGCTGCACAAAAGATGCATAGTTACTTGTTTCTGTAGACCACCACAACCCTGTGGTATTAGTAACATTTCTTATTGCTATTCAAAGATGACTGACAAAAGTAAAATAAGGAGGGTGGTTTATTTCTGATCCTAGGAAGGTTCAGTCCATCACAGTGGGGAAGGCATGGTGTCAGGGGTGTGAGGTGTCTGGTCATACTGAATCTGCAATCAGTGAGACACCAGTACATCCTGGCCCGACAGTCACTTTCCCTTATTGATTATTCCAAGGCCCCAGCCCACTGGATGGTGCTATCCACATTCAGAATTCCCTGTGGAATTTCCACTCCTGCCTGTTAAATTCTTTGACTTACGAACCCAGCCTTACAAACAAACCAATGCCTTCAAAGTTGACCTGTCCATAAATCCCCACAGGTTTTTTCTTAGGCGATTCTAAAATCCTGCCAAGTTGACAAGATGAACCATCCTCCCTGAATAACTCCTAACAACTTTAAAGTTGTGTTTATAATAGAAGGTAAGCACCTGTTGCTTCGTAGTCCAGAACGGGCTCTTGATCCCTCCTGCCAGTCCCCTTAAGTGCTGGCATTGCAGACATACTCCATCCTGCTGGGCACTACACTTATAAAAGATCAAAACCTACAGAAGAAAAAGAAATGGAGAACTGTGCAGGAAAGCTGAACTAAATGCATTCTTTAACTCTCTGTTCACTCACACCTCTCTCGAGGCAGCAAGCACTCCTTGAGAATGTCACAAATTTCAGATACTTCCTGTTTTATGATGGGAGTCATAAGGTGGAAAACACAATCCCTAGCCTTGAGGAACCTAAAGCTGTGTGTGTGTGTGTGTGTGTGTGTGTGTGTGTGTGTGTGTGTGTGTGTGTGTAAAAGAGAGGGGGTAGAGAGGGAGAGAGAGAGAGATAACAACAGAGACAGAGTTCTTTGTGTTGGTGATCAGGAAATAAAGCAATCAGCCTAGTAGCGTTCAGTTTAGAGGTGAGCCTGGGTCATCCAAGGGCACTGGGTCATCCAAGGGCACTGAAGCAATCCTCCTGCAGTCCTGGGGAATCAGAGAACGTAGCTAGAAGGATGTGTGAAGAGAGGTTGGGTGTGGCATTATAGTTCTAAACCAAAGTTTAATTTGAGTTTCCCAGCATCAACACACACAAGGGAAACACAATCTGGTTCAAATAGGTCTCACATCAAATACGACAGCCTTTCCCATGCCAAGTGGTTCATCACATACATCAGAATTGATGGCACACTATCTGGAATGGAAAGTGTGCTACACAATGGGTTTTCATGTACTGTGGCCTCTCAGGAAACGGCCGTGATTGACAGCATCTCCCAACAGGACCAAGAGTGGGAGCTGGGATATTTACAAGTACACGCTGATAGAGGGAGTTGAGCTAATACATCCCTGCTTGGCTTCCCAGTGGTCAGACGTAACTCAGCCACTGAACAGAAGACCAGCAGAGTGGGCTGTGAAAGACTGAATGCCAAAGGAAATCAGAAGGGAAGCTATGTTTTAAGAGCCCGCTGTGTAGCAGGCCCTACAGCAGGTGCTTCACATGTATTAGCTCATTTGTGGCCCAGCTCTTCAAAGTTTGCGTCACAAGTAAGAAATGGAGACCTTAAGGTCACTTAAACACTGAGTTGGTCTATGGGGTGAGTTGGCCACCCTCACCTCTTATCCCCACCATGCATGCCAAGTTTCCTGGAGGGCTGGTGAGATGGCTTAGCATTTAAGAGCACTGACTACTCTTCCAGAGGTCATGAGTTCAAATCCCAGCAACTACATGGTGGCTCACAATCACCTGTAAACAAACAAACAAACAAACCTGATAGTCCATGTTTCCTGGAGCTCTGTGTCCCAAACCACTTACTTGACAAAGGAGGAAACTGAGGCAGCCAAAAACCAAGTGACCAGGACCTCCATTTCTTGAGCCCCTGGAAGACAACTCTCTTAGCAGTTCTTGTCTCTACAGAGTGGTGGCTCCTACGATTTTTACAAATGTTGCTTCTCGAGGGAACTTGTTAGGACCTATGCTTGTCCCCACCTCAAAGACATGACAGCTTCCAAACAGCTGAGGGTCATACCTTGAATGACCCCAAAGGGTAGGTATACTCTGGACCCCATCTGAAAGAATCCGGAGTCTCCAGTCCAGGACGTGTTTTATTAGAAGGCAGGGGGAAGGGGAAGGATAGGGGGTTTTCAAAGGGGAAACCAGGAAAGGGGATAACATTTGAAATGTAAGTAAATAAAATATCTAATTTTTAAAAAAGGTATCTGCATGTGCAGGAGAGAACATAAAGCTACTGGAGTGGAGGGATGGCTAGGGCCCTCCCTCAAGGTGTTTCTGGAGATGCTGTCTTTCCAGCCATTCTCCCTTTGATTTCTCTCCAAATTCATGGTCAAGCATTTTAAGGACATTGTTTTAAAGCCAACAAGAGACTTAGCAAAATTCTCTGCTAAGTGCAGAGGCCATCAAGAAAGATGTCCCAGTCCAGCAGGCTCTCTACTGTCCCTGAAGCAGGAGGACAAGTACACAGCCAGCAGCATCAATCTGCAGGGTGGCTTCTCCCAACCTCTGCCAGACCCTATCATGGCCGTCCCAGTCACCTCGGGCTACCAAGAGCTGGGTCCTGGCATGGCTGGGGGGAGCAGGTCTGGGTTCTATGAGTCAGTCTTTTTCCAGTCACCTTCTCTTTGGCCTGTTAGCTCAAGTGTTGGGTCAGAGAATTGCAAAGGATTCTACCCGCTCTCTAATCTTTGTGTGTATGTACATTTACACTAGTAAACACACAACCCCTCTCTCATCCCTCAGAGCACACTCAGAGTACAGGAGCCTGGGAAAAAAAATACCTATGGCCACCTGAACATCATGGAGCTGGCCTTTTATGCTGTAGGAGGCAATACCTTTAGAATCATAGTGTCATACACACACTAAACACATTCAAGAGCATATAACTGTTAATGAATATAGGAAGCTACAGACCTAAAGCTTCCTCCCTTCCCCTTTGTCTCCAACGCATGGAAAGAAGCCCAAAATTTCCTTCAGCTGATGTTTTGCCCCTTTGCCTTTGATTCCCAACCCTTGGCTCCAAAACGATACCTGTATGTCCCATTATCAACTGCCAGGGGCCGTCATTATCATAAGGACACTGTTCACCCGAGGAACCTATTTATGAAGTTTTGTTTGTTTGCCAGGCACATTGAAATCCTTCATTTTGATCATCCTCCAGAGATAGTGTCCATTTCCTTTCCATTTCAAGAGGCAGCTGTTGATCTGTTATAATAGCCTGGTGATTTCTAACAAGCACCTCAGCCCTCTTCCTCAATCATACAACCTGAAGGAGTGAGCTTTCCCCTCCTGTTGTCATCAGTAAATAAAACCCAACTGTGTCCTTCTTCCCCAACTGGCAACTTAACCCTTGCAGGCCCAGGCACATCACTAACCTGCCAGTATATTTACTGAGTAACGCGGCTATGATTTGGGGCAAGTGCACAAATACATTCAGGAATTCAGAATGCACAGGGAGACACAGTCTTTGGCCTGGAACATGATTTTGTTTGTTTGTTTGTTTTGTAGGAAGGGGAGGCTAGGGTAGAGGGACAGGATAAGGGAATGGGGTGGCTGAGAACCTGATAGTAAGATGGACTCTTGGCAGCAGAACTCAGCAGATCTTGCCTACATATGTATCCAAGACTGAACCAGTGAACATCCTCCCACCTTTGAGGGTCTGATCCAACCTTGTTTCTATCCTGAGTCTAAACTGATGGGGCTTTACTGGCTAGACTTAAGCTTTCATCTTGTCCAATGTACAAGAAAAGTTGCCTAGGCACATTAATCATTTTCTATGAAACTGCATGGTTTCATGAAGCTACCTACAAGAAAAAGCTATTTTTCAGGGAGGGAGAATATAGAAATAAACTCCAGAGTCCTAGTTTAGCCCTGGTGTTAGCCTGCAATGCGACAGACTCTGGACTGGTGTCAATAGTAAGAAAAGGGCTAGTTCAGAATCCCTGGTCCTCTCAACACGCTACCTGAGCCTGGTGCTGGAATTCCCTGCCCATTTGTGCCAACCTTCTTTCAGTTGATCAATATTAGCAGAAACCCCGTCTCTCTCTCTCTCTCTCTCTCTCTCTCTCTCTCTCTCTCTCTCTCTCTC
>JADRCC010360603.1:0-11666 GCA_019843855.1 Hylomyscus alleni
CTGACCTACACTTGGTGTCCAATTTAAGTAATTGTTCTAGATTATTATTTTTAACAATAACTGAATGATTGTAAACTAAATTAAATAAAAGCTATTTGAATATATCTGCATATAGTTTTAGATAAATATACTTCTGATGGCTTACTGAGCTGTTTAGATAAACAGAAAAGATGGTTTAGATAATTCCCACCTGTTCAAACATAGGAAAATATAAACATGATGAATTAAGTTACATATACTACTAACCCCCAGAGCGAAAACTGATTAAATTGAAGAAAAGGTTTCCATTAAATCAGATAGATCATTCTATACAACAGGCATTTTAGTCCCCTGACCAGCAGTTATGAATTGTTTATTATCAGGTATTGATTTATCTTGATTTCTTTATACAATAAAACTTAGGTGGTTTTATCTAAATAAATATACTATTTAGTTAGAATCAGAATCTAAATAGATATACTATTTATTTAAAAGACAGGTATTTGATAAGGAAAATATTATACATCTGGAGTGGGAAGTTGAATGTAGTTAATAGGACTATAAGGCCAATGCAAAACCACAACTCTCATTTTTTTTTTTCTTATTTTAAGCATACACTACATCTCAACCATAGTTTTCTGTCCCTCCATTCCTCCCAGTGTCATGTATTGAGTCTCCTCACCTCATGGCTCTCCTTCTCTCTCAGATTCACTCCTTCCCTACTTTCCTTCAGAAACAAGCAGGCTACCCAGTGATATTAACCAAACATGACATTAAAAGCTTCATTAAGCATAGGTACAAAGTTTCATATCAAGGCTGACTGAATAAGGCAACCCAATAGGAGCAAAGGGATCCCAGGAGCGGATAAAACCATCAGAGAGTACCCTTCTTCCACCGTTAGGATTCCTCCAAACAACTCAAGCTAACCAAGCACAGAGTGTATGTGGATGAACTAGTGATTAGCCAAGCAGGCTCCATGATTGTCACCTCAGTCTCTGTGAGCCTCCAAGAGCCCTGCTTAGTTGATTCTGTGGGCTGCGTTCTCTTGATATTCATGTCCCTTCTGGCTCCTACAGTCTTTCATCCTACTCTTCCACAGGGTTTTTTGAGCTCCACCTAATCTTATCTCATCTCAAAGGGAGTACAGTACAGTTTATTCTTTATTCATTTTTGAGTGACTGTAAGCCAGCAACACAGATTTAGTTTACTCCAAATTCTGTGTTTCACTGTAGAAGTAGTTTCAAAATTTTACTGGATAAATAGAGCCATAAAAAAACAATAGTTTGTACATGAGAGAATCAGCTACATGAAGATGGCAGAAGGATTTCTGTAAGATGAAGACACATCTGATGAAATTCTCAGGTTTTGATTTGGTAAAAGCTGGTGGTTCAGTAAGTTAATAAATTCACAAAAACTTTAAAACTGTTAATCACAGGGTGTTAGTTCCCAAACATAGGTAGCAAGGAGTGGCTATTTAGGTGAACCAGAACTTAGCCCAAAATAAGGAAATTTGGCTCTGGACATCCAACATTCTACTCCTGTCCAGAAATTTTAATCAATTAGTATAAGCATATATTGCTTCATTTAAAGAATTCTTGTTCACATAGTAATGAGTAGTGAGGCAGTTTAAACTGTTATACAGAGAAATTATTTGACATCCCACAAGTAGGAAGTAAATTGTAATCAATAAATTATAATAGAATTCCAGGCAAGGTAAAAGAGAAGATAAATTTATAAATTACAATATGCTTGGAATGTCAGAGGAAGACCAGTAAGACTGGCTTGCAGTGAAGAATGGACATGCTAGATAAATCAATAATTCCTGCTAATGTTTTAGGCTTCTCAGCTGAGCAGCTATAGAGCTTCATCACAAGTGTCCTGGATTTCACTTCTTAGCACTGTGGAGAAAGCTATCAAAAGAACTTCACTAGTTCAGCAAACTACCTTAAGCTGGGATTTCTAAAACGCTTTGGAAGGATTGCTTCTGAATTTTTACATTTTCAATAGGAAGTTACTTTCTATTCAAACTTACTGTGTACAAAAAAGTTTTTAACAACTTAATCGACTATAGTTTATATTTATTTTCCTCACTAGGGTCCAGATAGTTTCTCTCTGGGTATCTGTTACATATAATGGATTTTTAAAGGCATTGGAAATTAAACTCCACATGAAAATCTCACTTCTTATATTTTTCTCTCACACACACATTTTTCTTCTAATGTGAAGTATGAGCATACACACCAGAAAATAGAACATATTCTGAATTATGTCTTCCAAAAGCACCGTATGCTTTCCCCAGCATCATTGGCTGAGTAGAAATATTCATTCCTGGCAGTTGGAAATATTTTGGCAGAGTTGAGGTATGAAGCCCTACTTGCTTTTTAGTATGGGCCAAATGGGTGAACAGCTGGGAGCTCCTAGCCCTGGAGAAGGCCAGGCATAGTAGAACAAGTCATTGGCAGAATTACAGCAACTCTGAGGAATTCTTTGACTTGTAATTCTTGGCATAGAGAAAAGCAAACAAAATATCTTAAAATGCATTAAAATTCATTTTTGTCATAATTTTAAAAATTCTTTTATTTTGTGTATCTTCCTTCTTATAGTAAACCTATCATCAAAAAAAGAAAACAGAATACTTAAGTCACATCTACATTTGAAACATATGTTCTCAGCCAACAAAATTGACAATGCCTTATGTTTATTGTAATTTACATTAGTTTAAAGTTTATGTAATAAAATAAAATTAAGGAAGGCCTACTTTAAGACTTAATAGAAATCTTTGTAAGTTTTCAAAGATATTGTAAGCTGGATATTTATATATGAAAAACTGATGATACTCATGTACATGTACATGCACAAATGCTCATGTACATGTACATTAAATGCATAAAAGTCATGTGTGTAAAAAACATGATCTATTTTGTGTTATGATTCTATTTTTCTTTTCATATTGTATAGTTTTTATTATTATGTATATTCAATTGAAATCATTAAATATTTTAACAGGTGTATTAATTTTATTATAAATTTATTCACATAAGTCCTATGCATTCTAAATTTTTAAAGACCCTTTAATGGTCTAAAACCTTATTGTTTTTAATTATATAATTAGTTTTACTTAAAATTTACATGTATTTATTATTTAGTGTAAATATACTGAAAAGGGTAGAAAGATTTTTCATGATAAATATGTTAAGCTCACCTCCTTTTAATATTTAACTTCTCTATTGCATTGAAGTGTAAACAACTGTGCAGTTTTCTGACATCAAATGTAATTCTAAGCTTATGTAGTGCAATTATGATAAAGACATAAAATAGTAGGATAAATAGATCAAGGTTTTAATAAAAATATATATGTAATCAAGATGGGTAATATATTTTGTGGGGAATTACTCGATATTTCTCAAAACCAAGAATGGAATCTGAGAACATATGTCTCAAATATAGGTATTAAATTTAAGTATTCTCTTTTCTTTTTGTGGTGATAAGTTTACTAATGAAGTAAGATACACAAATTGAAAGAATTTTTATATGCTCATGACCTATTGGATAAATATATCACTTTACACTGAAATAATCTCATCTGTTCCAATTTATACTGCCAGTTTTATAACAAGAAATTGTATGGGAGACTTCCTTTCTTGTTTTGGATCAGGTTATATTTTTATAATGTAACAATTATTTAAAGTAATACATGAGAAAAACTTAATTATTCTCGATACAATAATGTAGCCATTGAAGTGAACCAAGGAGAAAAAAACATAGGTGCAATGTCAATGGAAATAAACTTCAAAGACTATGAGTTAAATGATAGAGACAAAGAATGTTAAAATTGGCAACGGAAAAGACCATCCATATAAGATATAAAGGAAGACCTTTCAGACTTGAAAATGATTTCTCAACAGAGTCTCTAAAAGCTAGAAGGTCCTGCACAGATTTATTGCAAGTTCTAAAAACCCACAGATGCTAACTTAGACTACTATACCCAGCAAAACTCTCAATTCAGGTATGAAGAACAAAGACATGAGCAAGTGTTCCTGTGAATAGTGGGGGGCATCTTTTAGTTATATGCCGAGGAGTGGAATAGCTAATACTTGAGGTAGAACTATTCCCTGTTTTCTGGGAAACCACCACAGTGATTTCCAAAGTTGTGTACAAGTTTACACTCCCCTCCCCCAGCAATGGAAGAGTATTCCCCTTGCTCCATATTCTTAGCCATTCTGACTGTTGTAAGGTAGAAACTCAAGGAGGTTTTGATTTGGATTTCCCTCATGACTAAGGACACTGAACTTTTCTTGACATTCTTCTGTTGAAAATTCTCTGTTTAGCTTTGTATTCTTTATAGATTTTGTATATTGTGCTATGTATATCAGATGTAGGAATTATGTAGACTGTTTCCCAACCTATAGGCTGTTCTTTTGTCCTGTTGACAACATACTTGCAAGAAAATGGGTGGAACTTGAATATATCATCCTGGATGAGGTAGCCCATACCCAAAGGACATGCGTGATATTTATTCACACACAAGTAATTAGCAATAAAATTCAGGATGCCCACACTATACCCCATAAAACCATAGAAACTAAACAAGATAGAAGTTCCAAATGAGGATGCTTGAATATCACTTCGAAGGGGAAGTAATGTAGTCATATATGGCAGACAGCAGGAAGGAACTGGGTGGGAATGAGGTTGGGGAGGAGGATGAAGATTTTGGGATCAAGTGTGGGCAGGAACAGAAGAGATTACCAGAGGGCCAGCAGAATGAGTGGAAAACTGCACTTCCCAGTGGTGGGGTGAAGGACATCTTGTGAATGTGTCAAAGATCTAAGATGGGGCAGACTCCCCAGGAATCAATGTGGTAACCTTAGGTGAGACTCACAGAAGTGGGGATTTAGAAGCTGAAAAGGCCTTTCCAATAGCAGGAACCCTATTTTGGTGATAAGGACTCCAACCCACTTAAAAAACTTTCAATCCAAAATTTTTCTGGTCTACAAGAAATGCAGGGACTGGGGATGAAGTAGAGACTGATGGAATGGCCACACATTGACCTACTTGACCCAACTAATGGGCAAGCACAAATTCCTGACACTATTAATGATTTTTTTTTTTGATAATTTCAGACAGGAGCCTATCATGATTGTCCTCTAAGGGCCTCCATCCAGTAGTTAACTAAAACAGTTACAGAAACCTGTAGCCAAATATTGGATGGAGCTCAGGATCTCTTAAGGAAAAGTTGGGGGAAGAATTGAACACCCTGGAAAGGAACAGGAAGACACACAGAGTCAACTAACCTGGACACTTGGAGGCTTTCAGAAACTGAACCACCAAAGAGCATACGTATATGGTTGGCCCTAGGTCCCTTGCACACATCTAGATGTGCAACTCCATCTCCATGTGGATCACTCAACAACTAGATTAGAGACTATTCCTAAGACTGAGTGTTGCCTGTCTATGGAATATGCTCCCCTAACTGGGCTCTCTTGTTTGGCCTCAGTGGGAGAAGATATATCTAGGATGTATAAAATGCAGAGACTTGATGTACCAGAGTGGGGGTTTATGGAGGGAGATCCTCCATACTCTTGGAAAAAGGGAGGGGTGAGAGGAAGGGTTTGTGTGAGTTGGGAACAGGGAGGAGGCAGCAATCACGGTATAAACTGAATAAATAAATAAACTTAATAATTAACTTTACACTATCTATTTCTTTGCAATTTCCTCGGTTGATAAAAATTAATAAATAAGCAATATAAGTTTAAAAATAATTCACAGGACAATTTAGAGTCCATTATATAAGCATGTCAACTATAATAATAATTTCTATGAATGTAATCACAGCTCTGTTATACAAATATTTACTTATTATCTTTACATAAGTAATGTCACTACAAATCTGTTTTCCAGGAGAATTCTATTCTTTATGGCATTTTAAATGATAAGATAAATTATTTTTTCTAAAAAACATATGAGACTCTAGAAAATCCACTGATTCCTTTAAAATAAAATTGGAAATAAATTGGAGTTTATATATTACAGTTGAAGATCTATTGCATCTCTTTCTATGACTGAATAGGAGAAAGTGCATCTGAAGTGATCCCTCAATTCTTGTCATCCTTGGACATTGTTTCTGTGGCTTTGGTGTGAAGCTAACACCATGTGCAGTGGCTTTCTTTCCACTTACTCTTAACTTCATTTCTGATTCCATGACCCAGCGATTATGTTATGGGTAGTGGGTTTGAGGATTCCCATCCCATCCCATTTTCATGGTCAGCACTATTTTAGGGGAATGCCTAGTTTTATGTACAGTGTCAAAAAATCTATTTCTTGGCACAGCTGGCAGAAGTCAGAATTGGTGATCTCATCATCTAGTGACACTAACTGGAGACAGGAACAATGGTGAAGTAGACAGAAATTTGACAAGGAAAACCAGAAATAAATTCAGCCGGAGGAAATTCTCCTAAAATCAAAGTCCACCTTTAGAAGCACTTTAGGAAGAGTGAATGGCCAAGAATGTATCTTTTCAGAGGGCAGTACAGAGAACAGTAAGTGAATGCCATGTGCTGAACACTAGACTGACTTTCCCTTCCTTCCAAATTGAAATCATCCTCAGAGTTTCATTCAGTTTTAGTTAATCAAAAGGTCAACACTGAAAACTCAACTTCTTAGTCTAATCTTGGTCTAATCTTTGTCTAACTGTGAAATCATATACATTTTTGCTAATTTAGAGAATGATTCCCAAATCAAATGGTTGTACAGTAGAAAAATACTTCAAACCATTTACTTTCTATGTGTTCAAGTTGTAATAGAATCAATTTCAAATTTAAGGGGCAATATTGTAACAATTACTTGATATATGTGTGTGTGTATGTTGTGTATGTTGAGTATGTGTGTATGTTTATTTAAAAGGTGAAATTATTCGTAAATTTAACTTGCAATATTCATAAATTTAACTTGAAAAACTAAAAAATTGGAAGACATATTTATTTCATTATTTAATTAGAATATCATGAAAAAAAAAGTAGAGACTTAAGTATACAATTTTTGCATTGACATAAGCCCAAAGGGCAACACAGGAGGAAGGAGAAGAATAAAATAGAATACACTAGTAAAAGAAACAAAAACAAAACCGTAAAAATATATTAATGAATATTTATTTATTAATCTAGGCATTAAAGAAATTTAATCACCTTCAAAAATTTAGGAATGGTTTTTATATAGTCTCAAGTAGCCAAGCTTTATGAAGCATTTATATAAACAACTGTTGCAATTTTATATCTGTTACAAGAGGAAATGTAGCCTCACTCACTATATAAAAAACAAAGTCAGAAAATATCATATTCTTTATTTTATAATTTATTTCTTTTTTATTTACTAACTTTACATCCCACTCACTGCCCTCCTCCCAGTCACCCCTCCCTTAATCTTTCCACCATCCTTTACTCTTCCGAGTGAGTGGATAGTCCCCTGGGTATCTTCTACCCTGGAACTTCAAGCCTCTGCTTGAAGTTGGGCAGTTCCTCACCCACAGAGGCCAAACAATGCAGCCCAGCAAGAAGAACTTGTCCCACATGCAGGTACCAGCTTTTGGGATAGCTCTAGCTCCAATTTGGAGCACACATGAAGACCAAGCTGCACATCTGTTACATGCAGTAAGTCCTAGGTCCAACCTGCGCATGGTCTTTGCTTGGTAGTTGAGTCTGAGAGTCCCAAAGGTACAGGTTAGTTGATTCTGTTGGTTTTCCTGTGGAGATCTTATCTCTTATAGGCTACAATCTTTCTTATTCTTCCATACAAATCCACTGGCTCTATCCACTGGCTGTGGGTATGCTTCTATCTGAGTCTGTTGGTGGGCAGGGTCTCTCAGAGGACAGTCATGTTATACTCCTGTCTGTAAGAATAGGAAAGTATCATCAATAGTACAAGGGTTGGATTGATACTTAAACATGGGATGGATCTCACGTTGGACCGATTATTGCTTGGCCATTTCCTCAGTCTCTGCTCCATCCACAATCCCTGCATTTCTTGTAGAGAGAGTAAATTTGTGTTGAATGTTTTGTGGGTGGGTTGGTGTCCCTATTGCTCCACCTGGGTTTCTGCCTGGCCACAGGAGTCAGATGGCCTAGGCTCCATTTCTTCAATGCTGTGTGTCACAGCTAAGGATACTCCCATTGATTGTTGGGCAACTCCACAATCTTAGGTCTCTTGTCTTTTCCTGGGGATGCCCCTTAGACCCCTGCCTCTGCTTCAGTTGCAGATTTCTATTCACTTTCCTGGGTATTCAACTATCCCTTGCCCCTCCTCATATCCAATCAGAACCCCCCACTCCTCTCCTGTTCCCCTCCCACCATCTGCCTTCCACTACCATTCCATTCCCCCTTTCAGGTCAGGCTCAAGCATCCTTGCTTGTGCCCTCCTTCCTGTCTAGCACCTTGGGTCTGTGGAGTGTAGCATAGGTAGTTTACCTCACTCAAGATAAAATTCTCAAGATCCATCCATAGATAATACCATATCCTTAAGTATTAATGCTAACACAATAAAATGCTAAGAGATGTTTACATAGATAGATATTCAATCTTGCTGATTTTTCTTAAGCAACTATTTCTTTAATAATATATGAAAATAAGTGATAACAAAGTTTGTCAAATCAGATGTTATCAAAATTGAAAGCTTATTTTTCAAAAGACAATACTGAGAAAATAAAAAATGAAGCTTGGCATAAAGCACTTTAAGTAATGTATCCAAAGAAAACTGTATCCCTAATATAGAACAAAATGTTATAGCTCAAAATAACAAATCAGCAAATTAAAAACTGGAAATTTTGAGTAATTGTCTTACTAAATGTAAAATATGCACGGTCAAAAATAACATGCAAATATTCAAAATCAATTTTTTAAAATAAAAAATAATTTATTAAATCATTATTTTTAAATTATTATATTAAATTCTTAAAGTTTATTAAATTTGTTTATTGAAGTATTTCCAAAAAGGATGAGATTTAATTTTTTTAATTATGTTTATGTTTATGAGAGCTGTACACCAAGATGAGCATGCTGGACCCTTGGAGCTGGAGTTACAGTTGACTGTTGTGAATGCTTGGTCCTCTGGAAAAGCAGAAAGTGCTCTGAGTTGCCGAGTCATTTCTTGAGCACTGAGGCTGAGAGGGTTTATGGCCAGAAGACTTTGAGGTGATTTACGAGATGGTAGGATTCTTTAGGCTTTGTATATTTAATATATTTATGTATATTTAATTATGTGTATTTAATATGTACATTGTATATTTAATTTGGATATTAATAACAATAGTGTCCTATAAAAGAGGAGCAATGGAGCTGTTAGTTTTGGGGAGGTGTCCCAGGTGCACCGTCTGAAGGACAGGCTGGGAGGGCAGTGTTGAGCCCAAACCAATCCCAAGTCATATCTAGGAATGATTAAATGTTTTTTAACTGTTTTAAATATTCTAACAATGATTAAATCTTTAGTAAAAAAATGCCCTTTAATGTTCACATTTATTTGTACATTCATATTATTGTTAGAATAAGTGAAAAAATTTACATAAGTAATAGTACAATAAAACTTTTATCCCAGGCTTTATCATTAATGAATATAAGTATTTATAAGGTATTTTTTGCAGGCTATATATAAACTTTTTAAATATTTTTATTGGTTATTTTCTTTATTTAAATTTGAAATATTATCCCCTTTCCTGGTTTCTACCCCTCGCAGAAACCCTCTATTCCATCCTCCCTCTCCCCGCTTCTAGGAGTGTGTTCCTCCACCCACCCACCCACCCAAACCCACCCCTGCGCCCTCCATCCCCCTACACTGGGGCATTTATTGAGCCTTCATAGAACCAAGGACCTTTCTTCTCATTGACACATGACAAGGCCATCCTCTGCCACAAATGCAGCTGGAGCCATGTGTACACCTTTGTTGATGGCTTAGTCCCTGGGGTCTGATACTGTTGTTCTTCCTAAGGGTTGCAAACCACTTCAACTCCTTCAGTCCTCTCTCTCACTCCTCTACTGGGGACCCTGTTAATATAATTGTCAACTATACTATTTTATTCTTTAACTTCATCATATGATTTTAATTTGACATTAACATTTGAAAATAACAAAGGATGGAAAATATAAAGATAACCTTCAATATTCATACATTTTCAATAATGTCCAAAATGTTATAACACACTATAATATACAGATTTCCTCACTAATTAAAACCCCCAAATCACAGTTATTAACTCATATACTTTTCCTCTAGGCATTGAATTTTCTACCAATATTACTGTTTTCTATACTGATGAATTAAACTATTCACTTTGCTTAGTACTTTGAATTTATGATTTATGTTAAAGCTATTTTTCCTCCCTCCTTCCCTCTCTCCCTCTGTCTTCCCATGTATCAATTTATGCATTATGTTTTATTTTTGAAGCAACTTATTTTATTTCATATTTCAAAGTAATTTGAAAAAATTAAATACTAAATTATTTTTACATTTGTTTATTTATTGGGCAGGTGAGCACGGAAGCATGCCTGTGCTACACAGTACATACGGAGGACAATTCATGGGAGTCAGTTCCCATCTTCATATAGGTGCTGGGAATTGAGTTCAGTTCTTTAGACAGTACCAGTTGCCTGTACTCAGTCAATTTCTATATCTCCTGAAATAAACTTACTGTGCCTTCCCCCCCAGCCTGGAGGAGGCTGATCAAGACCTTGCTCTGCCACAGCTGGCTAGCCTACCTAGAGTGGAGCTATCCACCTAGGTGAAGTCTATTGTCCTGCCAGAGTCTGCAGCTTCCTACAAGGAGCCACCACCAGCTGAGCTGCTGAGCCTGTCTGAGTTACTGACAAAGCAACTAGATGCTGATGAGGAGACAAGATCCTGACATAGTGGGGGCATGGGTTTCCCCCCTTTAAAAACTCAGATTCCCACCAGGCAGTGGTGATGCATGCCTTTAATTCCAGCACTTGGGAGGCAGAGGCAGGCGAATTTCTGAGTTCGAGGCCAGCCTGGTCTACAGAGTGAGTTCCAGGACAACCAGGGATACACAGAGAAACCCTGTCTTGGATAAACAACACAAAACAACAACAACAACAAAGAAAAAAGAAAAAACTTCAGACTCCTAAGTAAACATTGGGCCTTGATCAGAAACTTGTCTTGGTCTCATTCTTCTCTTGTCATCCCCCCATTTAGCCGCACCTTTCCTTTCAGGAACCCAAGTCACCCATGGCCGCTGGCAGCTACATCTTATTACAAATCCCATGGTCTCAGAGTTTCTAGTGTCATCTTCAATGTACTCTGTTTCAGGGCTGTAAACCGGCTTTTCCTAACTCACATTTAGTACAGTTATTTGGTAAGTACATGTCTCTTTTCACCTCACTATCTTATTCACTTCAGCACTTGGATCCAGTGGGGCCATTTTCATCTCTTAAAGTGAAGCTGTCCTTTGCTTTATGCATTCTACCTTTCTTTCAAAATTACTTATAATCCTTAAATGAGTCATTGTAGATCCTATGCAGTCTGACATATGTTAGAGAACTATCAACAAAATAAAGAGTAAAATAATGATTAAGAATGCCTTTTAAACATAGCTAACAATGTCCTGACTGATAATGATGTTGAAATGCTATGGTGATATATGAATAAATCAAGTTTCAGGCCCTTTATTTTCTAACAAAATTTGAAATACT